>VYZR01042243.1:50200-69557 GCA_013400675.1 Oxylabes madagascariensis
TTACCTCTAGTTAATGCAGATCAATTTCCTGAGGACGTATCGATACATGAAGTTACTTTGCAAAGGGAACCCCTGAGCGCTCCTGTGTGTGTGCAGTACTGCTCCCAAAGATGCCCCAAAGCCCTGCAGCAGGGCAAGGGCTGCTCCCAACCTCTTCCCCAGCCCCAGGGTTTCCATTCTTCTCCTACATGGGGCCCATGGGTGCAGGAGTTAGGAGGACAATCCCAGAGAATTGCTGAGAACTTGGATTTGTACCCTCTTCACTCAGTTTGTTCTCCCTCTGGCACCCCATCAGGGTACAGACTGCTTGGCAGAGACAAAAGAAAAGTTTCTGGCCCAGAGAAAGCTTGGCCCCCTGCAATATATCACGGAGGAAATTACTTTGTTGTAACTTTGTCAGTACCAAATGAATTCACCATAATTATTGCATTCAGTGTGAATCCCAGTGGAAGCAATAATGATTTTCAGTTTATTCAAGAAGGTTGCTATTTTCCCTGACAAAAAAATTATGACCTAAAAATATCTGATGTATTTCTCATTACTTTAGTGACTGTAATGATATGTTTAGAAGAAACACCAATTTTCCTGTCTACTGCTTTTGACACAACAACAATTAGTCCTAAGCAATGAAAAAAATACATTATTTAAGAAGTGGTAAGAAATACACAATGTTTCTGTATTCATAACTATTGGATTATTATTTGGTTACATTAGTCTAACTCGATTTGTAGAATCAGGAATTTAGAAAACACACCCTGTAAAAATTCAAACCTGTTGATTGTAAAGAGGCAAAAGAATTGTATCTCATCAGTATAGTCCTTCCAGAGGAAAAAGGCACTTTGGTAAAAGCCAGGTATCACATCATGTTGTGAAAATAACAATGCAGTTTTCAGGAAACCAAGCTAGGCTTAGGATGGTAGTGTTTGTCTAATTAAGGAGAGAGAGAACATAATCACATAATGCTATTTCTGTGCCTTGTCACTCAGTTTGGCTGCTATATCTCCAGTTATTCAAGTAAATGTATGGAAAAATATATTTGAAAAGGTTCTCCTTAACCATTTACTTTATCAGTGTTTGTTGGTGTGTTTGTTGGTCACTTCTTTCATTCATCTGTTTGAGGAACATAAAAACTATTACGAAAATGGTCACTATTAATATTTCAGAAACCTAAACCCCCTTCACTATGACAAATGTACTGCATCAATTTTGGTCTTTATTTTCCCCTTCTTTACTCTTCCCAAGTTCTTTCCCCTCCAGACACTGCACTTTCAACTATTTTCTTCTCACATTATCTTACCTGTGTTTTCCAATGTTGCAGCATTTTCTGTGAATCTGTCTTCATAAACAATGTATGGGGGAAGAATCTACAACTTCTCTGTCAGTCCTTATCCGGAGGGTAGATTCATTCTCCAGCACCAACAGGTGAGTCATTGATGCACATCACCCTTGTCATACAGACTGTTTCTCTCAGACTGAGCTGCAACTTTCTCAGCTTTTCCTAGCAGCATGTGCTCATGATACAATTATGTATTTACCGTCTGTTAAACATAAATCCAATGTGGTTTGGAAGTCTAGATCGTCAAGGCTGCCATCTATACTCTTAAAACAGGAGGGAGAGTGGCTGGGGTCTGGGGCTCTGTGAAGGTCCAAGATGAAGGTTTTACTGCTTCGTTAGAACATGGAGCCTTCTCATGTAATGATGAGACATGGGTTAGGCTACACATGCTATCGCTCTCTCTCTCTCTCTCTCTCTTAAAAGAAATCCCAAATCTGGCTGCTCTCAAGCAGGATATCAATCTGAGCATGAGCTAAAGCTATGTGGCTAAGAAGACACATTGTCACGGGCTCAGCACAGGCAGCTCTGACAAGAACTAAGGTTTGGTTCCTGTAAAAGTCAAAAGGAAATTTTCTTCTTCTTTCTCAATGCAAAAGTAGCTTCTACCACAGCATGAGGCTATTTCTCCATTTGTTTCCTTTTCTTTCAAAGTTAGATAATTTCTCTCCCCCACTTCTTCATTTCTTACAACTTCTGGTAGACTGAAAAATATCATTTTGGTAATTTTTATATCACACAGCAGAAATTGGGTTTGTTTCATTACTGCTCATCCTGCAAAAATTTGGTTTCTGCTGTGCTCTTTGCCTGCCAATTTCAAATTACACAATAAGATACATTATTAAAATGTAGAATAATTTGCACTACTTGCGCTTTTCTAAACCTTACTGCTTATAGGAGTGATTTAAATGGCACCTACTGCCTCAGCTAAACAACTTGGTCCTATTATTTTCTACAGATAGTGGGGAGCATCTGTTATTAATGAAGCTTAATTTATTCACCTCATTTTCCTTGCTGAGTTCACTCAGCAACAGACCCCAAACAACAAGCAAATGAGCATGGTAAGGTTTTTTAAATAACAGCCCAAGCTCTCCAAGACAGAGCCCATGCAAATGCTGCCATGGTAAGACAAGTCCTCTTTGAGGATTCTTGTTTACAAAAGTCCCTCTGAGAGTGTCTTGTCTCTGATGCATGGGATCCAATGAGTCCCACCAGAGCTAATGTCCAGCAGTGCTGCAGCTTCACCCACTGACTCTCTGCCCTTTCTCAGAGGGTCTTGGGGCAAAGACTAGGTTTCAAATGGCACCAAAATTGGAAAAACTCACTAAAATGGAGAACTGCCTACACATCTCTTTGAGTTGAGCTTTAAAATGCTTTACAAAGTGTTACACCCAGTGACTATTGAAGAGCTGATTTGTTGTTCAAAACTCACTTTGTTTTACTCACAGAATTGCTAGCTTCTCATATGGAGCAGATACATATGATTATAGATCATGAAATGAATGTATATGAAAGTTTCCAGGTCTCCTGATCCCCTCTCCCACTTATGAAATTCTTTGAAGTTAAAAGAAAAACAAGCTTCTCATTATCTGAAGAAAACCTTGTGAACAAGGAGCCTTACCATCAGAAAGAAATTTTCACCCATCATCTGTTCTGTGCTGATATTCCCACACAAAATCTTTATCTGCACTCTTCCTAAGGCATCTTCCTTCGGTAAGACTTCTGAAAATCTTCAAGTACCAGGAGCCCAGGACAATAGGATTTCTCTGAGTCCCTTGGTTTTAATGTGGTCCCTACTGAAAAGTGGAACGGTTGGAATATTCTGTAATAACAACACCGATCATGAAATATTTGTTTTAAGAACTGCAATGAGAAAATCATACATTTATTAAGTTCTTCAACAGCTTAGACCATTTCACACATGACACACACCAAATCTGGATTGTACATTGAGACAGGCAAAAAACGTGTTTGAGGGAGAGCTCTCTGCTGGCACTAACTGAATTTAACAAACAGTTAGCATATTATTTATCAGGTACTAAAAAAGTTCCAGGTGCTCAGAGAAACCTCCAGCAAAGGCAGAAGAGTGATTTCTGCATCTCTGTTGGTAAACAAGTGATCTCATATCCATAAGCTGCCACTGCTGTGGATACTAATGTTAATTTTCACTAATTTTGAAAATCAGGTCAGCTGTGTAAATCCTTCATAATCAGTGCATCCAGTCATGCTCAAGAAGCCCACCCAGCTTCAAAAGGCAGTAATAAAATGAGCTGCCTTTCTGAAGGATGGAGGTGTCTTGGTGGATGAGGTAAAGCTGTACCATCCTCTCATTTATCAGAGCATATTATGCTATTTCTGACATTTTACACTGGCTACACCCTCTCCTGATCCTGTGGACAGCACAACAGACCTCAGGGGCACAGACGGTGAGCAACAGGAGGTGAAGAGGTACGTGGCCCCCTATGCCACCTTCTGCTGCTGCAGAGCAGTGCTGGCCGTATCTTAGCTGCAAATGAGGAAACTTGATGGTTGGCATAAATTACGTTGCCAACCCCGGGGGCCGTTTCAGCAGTGCTGAGGGCTGCCACCTTGGAGTGAATGTCAAAATGCCAGCCCCCAGGCCGTGGGGGCAGATGCAGTAGCTGTGTGTCCCCCTGGGGGCTTCCTGATGCTGAAGATATCTTCAGAGAGGCAGATGAACCATATTAAGGGCTGATTTGCATGTCAGTCACTCATACTTCAGAAGTAATTATCTCCTTCTTAGCGTCTCCTCCTTCTTTGAAAATATCAGTTCCTACTGAAAATAAGAAATGGAAGTTTATGCATCCCAAGCAGCTAATACCCATAAAGAGATCACATAGCATAAAAGGGATTGCCAAGGAAAGGATGCACCCATTTGAAGCTTTTGGCAACAGTCAGACTCCAGACTGATTTGCTTAGAATTAGCCCCAAGGGCAGCTGAGAGCAGTTCCATGCATTCCATATCACATGTCAAAATTTCATTGCCTAAAATGGAAATGGTTCATAAATCACAAGGCAGTGCAAGAGCATGCCAAGCGGAGGACCATTAACTGCATATTAGAAGAAATAATCTTTTTAACAAGCAAGTACTGGGGCTACTGTAACCAGAAGGGGGAAAAAAGAAATCCTTTGTACTGTCCTTGAAACTATTTGCCGTCATATGTTCTGCCCTCAGAAGCTTCTGAGTTTCCTTCCCAGTGTAATATTTCATTCTCCTTAGCAGCTGGAAGGTCAGTGTTCGATTTGTTAATGTACAAGGTGCAGAATCAGTGACAGCTGCGTCTGTGCCTGACCAAGGGCATGGCATAAGCAGGCATATGCTACACAGAGCATGTTTCACTCGCTAAGGCAACAGCATTTTTGTTATACTTCAAGCATTTTACTACTGAGCCTTGAGAAAATTATATCTGTTGGCCTTGCTGTACTAAGTATGCATTGAGGATTATGTCATATGCAGGTCAGATGTCTCTCTAGGAAAATATGGGTTAGTTATGGATGATGAAATGCAATAGATTGTCCACTGTACGTGCATGCATGCCTACGTGTGCCGGTATATCATGTGTAATACTATAAAACCTGATTTTTTGCAGGTAGAGCTGTTGACTCTGAGTATTTGTGCTTCTACATGAGAGGAGAACTGGTGTGACTAACTTACGTGTCAAGAGAGGGGCATGTGCATGCTTGTAAACTTGAACTACAGAATAAGCATCTACACACACACAATCTCAGACAGGACTAAAAGCCTGCAGACATTTCAGGATTGACAGCATGCCAGACTCTCCAGAAAGCTGGTTTGGTGGAGGGCTTGTTTTTTTAAAACTTGTGAAACAAGAATTCCCAGAAGGCAGCCAGTCTGCAGGCAATTATGAGGAGCCTGCAGTACCTTTGCTGGGGTTCTTCACTTGTACTGAGGCCGTGAGCAGCCAAGGGGCGTGGGTGGTGTCACACAGGCTGCTGCACATGGGACAGTAGGAGCACACCAAACTGCTGCCTGAGCTTCTTCTGCAGGGCCCCACTGGAGGGTTTTCAGCATCATTTTTGTGTGCAGACCAGCAAAGGGCTGCACGCCTCCATGCTGTGCCTGGGAGGAGCATGTTGTCACACTTGGGGGAAAGAAATCTCTGTCTTCCAGCAGCTTTAAAATTTTCCCCCTGTCATTAAGACCCAATAAAACTGTTAGCACCTCCTCAGATATCCTATTTTCTCATGCCATCTCTCAGGTGTGTTCTATGGGCTTCCCTGTTTAGTACATGCAGGATACATTTTAAGAGCCTCATGAATTATTTTGGGTAAAGCAAAAGGAAGCAAACTCCTGGCTTTGGAGGGAGGTTAATGTGGCAACAACTCCACAAATGGGTATGCTGGACCTCAGCCTAGTTCTCTGTCCTTCTCAGTCTCCTTTCCACTTAGGTATGATTTCCAGGCAGGCAGCTGGAGCATGGGAGGCAAGGGATTTGCTGGAGCTGCTGTCCAGGGCCAGGGAGATACCTGGAGTGCCTGAGGGGCATCCAGTGCTGAGTGCTTGCTTGAGGCTGGAGGGCATCCCTGGGGCTCCTGCCCTTCTTGGTGCAGAGTTTGGGTTCCATGGAAGACATAACATGGAGAGACCAGAGGCAATTTAGAAATGTGAGCAGATGATGGAGAAAGTGCAGCATGCACAGAGAGCACGTCTCTATGAACAGCATTTGTAGGAGGCAAAGGGAGGTCCTGCAGAAGCAATCCCATTGGATTTATCAGATTGCCTGCCTGTATCCTTGGGGGTTTGTTTCACTTTTTCAATTTCTGGACTTTCTTTTGAGGTTTATTGCTCTAAAGAGATAAAAACTAGACAGCCAAGATTTTACAAAACTAATTCCAGCATTGTTTCAGTGTAAGAACTATCTCCTTTCTTTCCTTGGCACTGCAAAGATGTGCATATATTTAATTACATCTATTTATTTTGCATTAGCATATCCCTTCTCCCTTTGTCAAATCAGTATGCATTGGCTTCTCAGTTTAGCATTTCTTTTATTTTGGAAATTAGCACAAAAGAGATCATACTTTCAGGGGGGAAAAGGCATTAAAACTACCTTAGGAAAAAAGGGTTCTCGCACAAGAACATTTTTGCAGATAATTTTTTCTCTTTTGGAAATTTTTCTGGTTTGTATCACTTGAAAATTTAATGTTTTCATTAACAAGTAGGATTTGGGTAGGTTTCAGAAAAAAACAAAAGGAGGGGTATATTTTTTTATTACTTTTCCTCAAACCTCTTGAAAACAATTGACATAATAAGCTACTTAACCACTCAGTTTGCATCAATCACAATAGGAATAAGTTATCTAAGAGCTAGACATCTAAATACCTTAACTAATTGCCTTCTGACAGAGAGACATTTTGGAACAAGCATTCAGCCCACACAACTGTCTTCCTTACCTTCAGAGAACACCATTACAGCTGTCAAAGGGCTCCTAGACGTGGTATGAGTTAAGGATTAGTTGATGATAGAGGGATTGCTAAATATCTTAATTTTTGTGCATAGATCTCTGTGAAGAATGTGAATCTCTACTTTCCACAAGCTTTTTTGTACAGAATTATCAGGCTAAAGATTGAACAGCAGATGCAATATTGGTACCTTCCACAGGTGTAGCTGTAACGATGGGTACTTTCTTCTCTTTCCTCACTGACAGAGTAATAATACTGTCATGTTAAAACTGCTGCAAACGGCAGCACATCTTCTGGGTGGGTATAAATGACCCCTCTTTAATGAGGCTGCCACGCTTCAGCAGCTAGCCCAAGGTGCCGTTAGTTAATCCAGTGTTCATCTTTGGAGGACATTTGAGAGATGAAAGTAGGAGCAGGCACTGTCTCACTGGAGACTGCAGAAGTCCTCATTGAAGACAGGTACCAGGGAATGGAGTTAGCAAGGTCTGGAAATAACCCCAAAGCTCCACTGCATGAAACCTCTGCATCATCATCTCCAGGGGAGGGGGAGCTGAGAGCTGGGATGGATCACAGTCTGGGGCTGCCAGATGCTGCTGGGGAAACACATACTAGACTGAGATCCCTGGCCTGCTGTGGATGTGTAGTGTTCTACCAGATTGTTTCGGTCCTTATAGCAAGGCTGGGCTCATGCCTGAGATCTGGGACACTGTGCTACAGTGCCACAGCCAAAATCACTGCAAAAGCTGCACTGAATCCAGGTATAGCCAGGAAGTCCAGGCTGGGAATTGGACAAGAGAAACAGCAAGCACATGAGAGCAGAGGACAGGTCAAGAGCATGGTCAGACATTGCAGGTAGAGAAGACAAGAAGCTCACATTGGACCAGGTGCTGGAGTAAGTCAAGGGCAGAAGCAGGAACCAGGATAAAATAGGAAGAAACATAGCTTCAAGTTTTGCCAGAAAGAGCTACAGCGATGGTATCTTCCAGTGTCTAGGTGGGGACAAACCTAGGGCCGCAGGTGGATATGAGGTTTAATTGTGCCCTCAGATAAAGCAGTAAAAAGGATGGCACTGGCAGCCACTGGAGACCAGGACTAAGGGGAATTGACATTGCCAACTGTCAATTGAAAAATGAAAATATAACACCATCCTGCTGAAGGCATGTTTAAAAATGCAACATGGGTCTGAAAAGCACAGCTAAATAAAGTGTTGTTTTAGTTAATTATATATTACAAGCAGAGCCTTGTTTAAATTAGCATGTTGCCTGATAATTAAGAAATCTGCTACAATAACAACAACACAACTACCCAAAACCAGCATTCCAAAAATAACTTTATGAAAAAGTTTTGACTGTCTCTCAAGGTCATTAATTAGAGTAATTATGTCACAAATATTCTGTTAAGTTAGTAGTAGTGTAAACCAAGACATAGATACTGAAGGTGAGCAGAGACTTTTTGTGATACGAAGGGAGGGCATATTACAAGCAGATTGTGAATACACATCAATATAATTATCAGTGTGCACCTCATGTATTCTCAGTAATCTTAAACTGTTGTGTATATGATACAGCTAGAATTGCTATTGACTCCAATGGTTTCAAATGAAAGGCATCACACAGCTAAAATCTGTGTGGATGTGGAGTGGAGGAATTAACTTTCAGCAAAACTGGTTCTATGACCACAGTATTTCCTCTGGTCTCCCATCCTGGAATGTATTTACATTTCTTTTTTTTTTAATCTATGATGCCACGGACATGACAGGCCTCAAAGGACATTCCAGGATTCATTTTCACTCCTCTTTGCTTATTTCTGCACCCATTTTTGGGAGAGCAAGTGTCCCCATGGTGCTGACTGAGAGCACATTACCTGTTTTTGTATGTAATGCACATTTTGTTCAAATCCTGCCCTAATGCCTGCTCAGATGACCTCTTCCAGCACTGTCCGCTACAAACCTCCTGTGGGAGTCTTTTTATTGCTTACAATTTTACCGTCCTTTCGCGTAAGCATCAGTCTGTTCCTTAATTTCAAAAATACTCTTAAAAGGACTGATTGATCTGTGCCATACCCATCATAATCAATCAAGTTCTCACTGCATTGTCTTTCTCCGCAGGACAATGATTCCCTGGTTTTGTATCCTCTTTTGCAAATGTCAGTCTCACCAAATCTCTAATTTTGTCATTCTTTCTTGAATATTTTCTAAGTTATGTTTTTTCTTGAGATCAGAAAGAGTATTAAAGAAAGCATTGCAGAGATGTTATAAACATATACACATATTCTGTTTGTACTACTCAGCACAGTAGTTTCTACCAATATTTAATGAGTTTTTATGAGCATTTAATCAGCATTCATGTGTAATGTTCCCTGCTGCTGTACACTTCATTGATATCCAAAAACACTTACAGTGTTTTCCACAGACCCAGCCCAGAAACCAACAACATATGAATGTATGACTTTTTTTCTAATATTCACACCTTTTATATTTAATCAGATACAAACTTGACTTCAGTTACATACATATTACCTAATATAAAAATCTGTTTAGACTCTTTTAATGAGTTCTTAATATTTGCCCTGATTTTTACTAATCAAATTATTTAGAATCAAAGTTCCTCATTTCATGTAACAGGCACAGCAGGAGGGTGTGAATGTAACATTTGCTCAGCATGGGACCATAAGTTATTATCTATGTGGTCATGCAGGCCAACGTGCAGCCATATTTCTAATTCTCTAATGCTGATTTACATCAGTGTTTTAAAAGGGAGGACATGTGTGAGAAGGAAAACCTTGCACTTTTTGCGGAAAAGATGCTGTCCTTTCTTTCTGCTGTTTAAGCTGTGTCCCCTTATTTCTTTCGTGCTTTTTACGTGTGACATTTATGCCAGGTCTTTCAGATTTATCTTCTTTGAAGATGGTCTTGGTAGATTTTACTACACACTTGTGGCATGGGTTACAGGGTTTGAATATATCCACCCAGGAAGCTGATATTAAAAAATGAATTACTTTGTACTGTAAGGAGTTCTGCACCTCAGGGTTGATCATCAGGATGGAGGGAGCAGACGATTCATTTCTGAAGACAGACATAACCCAGGTCTTTCAATACAATTCCTACAGACGCATCTCTCAAACACACGCTTGCCAAACGAACTTCCTTGAGTAAACACCAACTTCATCATACTAATTACACTCCAAAATTCATGTGCACTTGCTCAATATTTGCAAGTGATCTCCTTGAAGCAGAGTTCTTTTTTTTTTTCTTTCTGAACTGCACACACACGCTTTCTGGCCCGTAAGAATGTGTACGCTAAAACGAAATTTAAACACCAGCTGTCCTGAGCGTATATACATTAGAATAAAGCTGCAGTTTACCCAGTTGAATTCATTTCCCAACAGTGTATTTAAGGGTAGAATGCAATTTCAAGGTCTAATGGCTGATAAAGTTAATGTGCACATGGGAGAAACAAAAGGTGCTGTCATTGCTGCAGATGATTCCAGTGCAGATCCATTTACATACATTCCTGTCCTGAAATGATTCTCCTCAAAACTATGGTATACTTAGCCACATTTCCCAGGGAGCACAGGGGCAGCAGGGGGAGCCAGGAGGGGCAGTGGGGTGTGGGGAGGGAACAAGAGGGTGAAGGCACTGGCAGCCAGTGACCAGAGGACAGGGGGGCAAATGGGAGAAAAGAGCTTTTGCACAGGGGGTCAGGGCACAGGAAACACCCTTTTGTACACAGCTGGAAGGAGAAAAGAGGCAAGGAGCAGGAGGAGAGGGATGTGAAAAGACAGGGATTAACAGCTGTATGTAGCCTGTGATCCTGTTCCTGCAGTGAGGACAACCCCCAGATGACACCCAGTTGACTCAATGCAGCCTGAAAAGCCACCATCACTTGATAGCTTCACTGGACTAAAACGGTCCTCCCTTCCAAAGGTTCCAGCTAGCTCCTCATTGCCAAAACCTGTCTGAAGATTGGTTTAAAAATGAAGGTCTGCTCTTTTTTTTGTACTTTTTTTTCATGAGAACTCCTGTTCTCACATGATTAAAGCTGGGAGCTGAGCAGATGTCAACACAAAAGAAAGGCTTTATTAGAAGTATGCTCTTCAACAGAGCTGGAAAAGCCTGTTTTGGGCAAACAACCCTCATTTTACTGAGCTGAACTGTGAGAACTTTCAGACACAACGGCCAAAGCAAATCTCTTACCTTTTTGTATTTATTGAGAATGAGAATTTAGTTTATAAAGAGTGGTTCAATTTGGCCATAGTAAAGAAAATAAGACCTGTTCTGAAACACCAGGGAAAGCTGCACTTAAGCCACAAACATAAAGGGCCAAACCCATGCTGGTTTATTGGGACAGACACTAAAGGAGATCCTGCTGCCTGGAGGGAAAAGTGGCACCTTAACCCCAAACCCTGATCTTCTCAGCTGAACTCCACAGCACTTTGCTATCAGAAAGCTTTCCTGCTCTCACCATTTACCCCACTGAAGCTTTTTCCCTCTGTGAAAAAAAAAATTTGTGAGCTTTTGTCAAATGGCACGGCCCATGGACAAAAAAGGCACAGACAGTCTGGATGCCTTCTCCAGCTCAGCCTTCCAGTGTCCCAAGCAGACATCCCTGTCCCTCCCACAGCCCAGTGCTCACGGTGCCTGGGGGAAGCTGGTAGAGAGACACAGCTCCAGTCTCTTTTGGGAATATCACTGTGTCATGAGAGTAAATAAAGACCAGAAAGAAAGAAGCACAGCCATCCCTGTGTGTAAAGAGGAGCCACCCCATCAGGAGGGAGCAGCCACTGCAAAAGCACCACCACGGAGCCACCCTATACTGCAAATACTCAGTGCTGAGCCTGCAACAGCCTCATCCAGGGATCAGGGATGTACGAGAGGGCTGTGCTGCACATCCTCTGAATGGATCTCTGGGGGAGAAAGTCTCTGAGACCTGTAGAGGTTGTGTCGTACGTGCCCCAGGCCAGAGTGCCATGGCGGTGCAAAGAGCCTGTCAGAGCTATGAACCATCACATCAAGCAAATGAATGTTAATCTCTGCTCAGAGAGGGTTTCAAATGCTGTTGCATAGGGCTGGAGGTGGCAGAGCTCCTGTTTAACCCGGGCAGAGAGCAGCCGAGGCGGGGCTGCTGAGCAAAGGAAGCAGCAGAGGCAGATTCAACAGCAGATAAAATAACTGCACCAGCAAATTCACAGCAAAATCCTGAATCTTTTCTGTGCTGAGCTAGCCGCAAAGCCTTGTGTCAAAGAAACAAATCAGACTTAGGAAAGACAAAAAATTAAACCCAGGAAGGCAATGCTACTGATGCATAAAGGAAAGCCAGGGGCTGGAACTGAAAGGTTTGCTGCATGCTCACCTGAGGACTCCTCAATGGGCCTGGGAGCCAGAGGTGAACAGGAGTGCCGTCAGCAGGTGCCCTGCACCCAGCAGCACAGACAGGGCTGCCCCAGGCCCTATGGCCAGGATAGGGCTGAGAGAGCCCCTTTACCCTCTCAGGGGCCCATGGGAAGATGGGGTTTCTAAGCATTTGTCTGTCCCACCAACAGACAGAGCTTCAGCCTGGCTGCTCAGCCTCTCAAAGCATTCCCCTGCAAATCTGGGCTAGCACAGCAAAGCACCAATAGCCTGCAATGTCTAAAAACAGTACCAAAAATGGGACCTGTGGTCTCCCTCTGAGCAGAGGGATTTGGGTGGGGCAGATGAGTTGGAGAAAAACTGGCAAAGGTGCATTTAGCACAGACTGTTGTACGAACCAAGGATTTAAAACCAGTTCTCCCTCTCTGCAGAAGTGTTTGTCATTCATATAAAAAGGATTGTGATTAAAATCACATTCATAAATGAAAAAGTGGGCAACTTGCTAATCCTCACTCTAAAAGGGAGGGAAAGCAATTTTGAGGGGGGAAAAAAGGAAATTAAGTAAGTTATAAAATAATATAGTGGCAGCTGGTGACAGCTTAGGACAGTCTGGCAGTTCATCCGCACAAAATCCTCCTGTGTAATGGAGATGTCTGCCCGGGCACCCTGGCCTCGATGCTGCACTGAGAGCCACAGGCTGGGCAGCTGCACAGAGACCTGTGTTGTCTGCCTGCCCTCATCTGCCAGGGTTCTGTCTGCTACAGAGGCAAAGCCCTCTGTGCTGGGCAGGGTATTGCCTTATTTTTTGAGCTCTCCCTTGCACACCCCTGCCTTTGTCTTCTGTGGGGTTTCTAAGCTCTACAGCCAGGTAAGGTAAAGCACTTATTCTCTGCTACTGAGATTCACAGTTAGGCACTGTAGTACTACAAACAGTCAAAGAGTCGGAGGAGACCGTCTGATTATGCCATAAAAAAGTCATTAAAATGTTGGATTTAAAAGAAAAACCCTTAGCTCTGAAAAAACTCATTAAAAACTCATTATTAGGTAGAACCGCCATAGCAGAAGGAAGTGGGTGTTTGGGTAATGGACCTTGCATATGCACAGAAGGACCTCCTGGTGATGCCATTATGATGCCAGATTACAGTGGCTAATCAATTTCAGTTGCAATCTATGGAGACCCCATTGAGTTACAGAAATAAAGCAAGGTTCTGCTGTGCAGATGTCCCGCTACTTATTACAAAAGTAAGAAAAAGTAAGAAAATAAATAGATATACATTGCTATGATTTCATTCTGCAGCAGAGGTAGTCTCATAAAGAGAACCTCCCTTTTTTTTTCAGGGTTCCTGTGTGCCAGCTGTCATAGGGTGCTGCAAAACAGCATGCACTATCCATACAGAGCACAACCAGCAGCACATGCTGGGCAGGATGTCTCAGTAAGGTACAATACACCTAAATACACTGAGGCATTTTTAGTCTACCATCAGTAAATGGGTAGGGGCAAGGAAAAGAAACATATCATATTTTGCTAACAAAAAATGCTTGCCCCGTTAAATATTGATCTGGCTTCACAAGGAAACAAAGAGTTTGAGTGTTTGGTGTAGCCTCTACCCGGTCCTCACAAGGAGACAGGTACACCTGGTGAACTGCAAGGAGTCTGACTGTAGTTTGCTAGAGAGAAAAAAACCCCGCATTTCCTTACACTGGTCAGTAGCTTCCATCCATCGGGGACCTGTAGCCAAAGAATGTGCTAAAATCTGTTAATTTGTGTTTTTAAGCAAAATGTTTGTTGCACACAAAGTCGCAGTTGTATTTAATGCAAGTAAAGCCTTTCGGTTTCCCAGCTGAGCCCCATTCAGCTGTGGAGGTTGATGGAGGGAATAGAGGGTCCTGGAAATCTGCAGTTACAAGGTCAGAATCTGAGCCAGTGTGTGATGCTCCCAGCTGTGACCCTGCTGTCTGCTCTGAAAATGCTCTCATGTATGTGAAGTAAAACATCTTTGATCAAGGTGTGCAGGTTTCTGGTCTCAAAAATTCCCAAATCAGTAAAAGATAAGGTAACATAGAACCCTTTTCTTTCCTGCCATGTGACTGAGCGTGCCCTGCTCCATGCAGATGTGGCAGCCCTGGTACAGCGGCAGGAAGCCCAGTGTGGCAGGCTGTGCGCACCTGGAATTTTTTCCTGGACGACATCTGCTTCCCATTAGCCTGTAACAGACAGTTTACATCTATTTTACAGAAAACCAGTAACCATAGCATTATAGTAGCTGAAATAGAGTCTACTAAAAAAATCCACTTTCAGGACAAAAAGACTGAATCTTCTTTTGTTTTCTATTTCCATCCAGCTGCAGTCAGGCTTACTGTTGTACACAGAGAAACTCATTAAGCCATGCTCCAGTTCACAGGGATATTTTTCTACCCATTTTCAAACCTCTTGGCATATTCACAGGAAAGGTCACCATAAATGGGTTGCTCAGTCACCTGTGTTGCAGTGACCCAAATTGTTATGCCCCCTGGCAGCCAAATTGCTGAACTTCTTTAGCAAGAATTTAGGGTAAAGCACCTCACTTCTTGCTGGGTTTGGCTGGGAGAAGCTTCCTCTGGGCTTCAGAAGTATTTCATGCGCTCGCAGAGGTAAACATTGTCCAAGCTAGGAGCTACCAAACTGCACATAAAGTGCAGGCTGTTGTTCCACTTTGAAACATACTTCTAATATTCCAATGGCAGTGTAACTAAATATATAATTAGAGTGGATCCAAGCTTCTCAGTGCATAACTTTCCAATTTAGCTTTGACCATAGACTGAAACAGCTACATGCAGGCAAAGCACCATTTGAGGAGAAAGCCTTTACTAAGAGTGCTTGCCTGAGAACGGCCCCAACCCAGGTGGCTCAAAGGGAGGGCTGGCCTTTTGCCAGCAATTGTCCTGTTCTTTGGATTAATTCCCAGCGTGACTTCAGGAAACTTCCTGGACCTTCTGCATTAAAAACCACCTTTTGCTATAAAAGGTTAAGCCTTAAAATACGAATGGGGAACAGATCCTGGAAGCAATTGGCATTACAGGCCAGTAATTGTTGGCCCAAGGAGGAAGAAGACTGAATGGTCGTAAGACGTAACACTTCTCCTTGCATTTCCTTGGGCCCCTTTCTCTTCATTTGCAAATAAGGAACTCATAGTGCTAAGTTAAAACAGATTACTTGAGTTTCCTCCACAATATACAGGCTATTTAGTGGACTGGTGAGCAAAGGTGTGACTTTAGCCAACATTATCAATGTGGACAAGCTGTGCTTGGATTTGCGTGGAATCTACTCATCTACCACATCTGCAGTGTGAAGCTGGTTGTGTGGACCTGACTGCTGCATTCAGGCCAAAAGTACCACTAACTTAAGCTTTGCACCCTGATTTCTTCGGGGAGGGGAGCATCACAGCAGGAAGACTCCAGCTAGGTTTGTGGAGACCAGTGACCATCTGTCACAGGATTCCTCACTGTTAGAAATGAAACGCCAATTAAATTATAAAATGTTTCATCGAGCAATTGATACATCAGAAATTTAAATGAGCCACGAACTAAGTCAGCTCCGAGCCCGGAATCGGAGCCGGGTGAACCACGGACTTAGTACCAACTGCACAGAGTCCCCCTAGGTTCACACAAGCAGGGGGTTTCAGAGTCTATTTTTATACACTTTTTCTGTATGGTGACGTGATGCTCTATTTCCTAGGTTGATGTTTCTTCATTAGGTATTCATGTGTCTNATGTCTCCATTCAGTTGCAAACATGTTTCCTTTGGTTACGGGAAAAAGAGGGGTGGCTCAGTCTGATCCCTGCCTCCAAGGATTTTTCAGTTTAAACTTTTATACAGACTTAACTTATTTTAACAACATATTACAAAAAATAAAATAAAAAACACGAATTACTTTAGGTTATCTATAACACTCATCAAAGTGTCTAATAACACAAAACCTCAATTATGGCTTCAGATCCCACGGTAATATTTACCTGCATTAGCTTTGGTTGCTTTTAAATGTTAAGAAAAAAATGGAATAAATGGGAACTGCCTTCATGCCCTTAGGGGTGCAGGTGTGGAATGAACATGATTAGCACATAAAGGAGACTCTAGATGCAAATGTGGGCCTGTATTTATTTACTGTCATTGTGGAACCCTATATGTCATATCTATACTTAAAATTGCTAATTTTAAGAATTCAGAAAATCATCCTAGACATAAAAATATCAGGACACTCTGTTAGAATTAATTACATCATTGACAAAAATTAATTGGCTACATTCTAGTTTGAAGGTTTTGGTTAATCTCAACTCAGCCTTTTAGGGCTTTTTGTGCTATCAAGGAAGAAATCTGGATACAGTAATATAAACATGGACCATAGAGCTAGGGCCGAAAGAGATGTCGAGGATCATGTAGCTGACCCTTGGCTCTGATGGCTGGATTCTGTGCTCCCTAAATCACTTCTGCCAGATGTTGGTTTGGCCAGTTCTTAAATATCTCCAGACATGTTTGCAGAGATGCCATAATTGCAATTTATTCCCATTTGACAGAAATGCTAAGTCAGAATGAAGAATGGATGGGATAGTCCAGGAGAAACAGCAGAAGTATGGCAGGGGTTAATATCACATTTCTCAGCAGGTCATCAGAATCCCATGTGCAAGGAATTTCTCCAGACACTGCGACTAAGAACACAAGAAGATACTTAACACAGGGGACAGCCTACAACCAGACTAAGAAAAGTCATCTAGAGGTGATCCTCTTTACATAATCCAAGTTGGAGGTCAGGGTGGTGGCTGCAAAAGATGGCTCATGCAGAGACATCCCATTTACCAGGGAAGAGAAAAAAAGCAGATGAGGCAGTGGGCTAGGCTTGTGTGCTAAGCACACCTCTCACCCAGCATCACTCACATGCTCAGGGTGAGATCTGAGGGTTTGTAGTTTTCATCACAGCAGAAAAAAAGAAAGCACATTTACAGGTATGAGAACTAACGACAACAAATTACTTGACAATATACCCAGCACTTGAAGCCACTCTCCTGTGTCCACACAATCAGGTCCCTGTGATGTCAAGGTGGACATACCTGCTGTGAAATGAAACTCCAGTGACACAAAACAATTATGTTAGTGACAACTGAATCTCTGGCATGTGAATATTCGTCATCAGACACTACCCAGGAAATGGGCAGTTTAAGCCAGCCTAATTTATCAAGAAAACCATAACCTGAGGACTAATATTTTCTTTATTCTATTACTCACATATCAAGATTTTATATGGAATAGGCATGATCTTCAGTCACACACATTCTATGACTTTGCAAGCAGGGGCTCTTAAAGTGCTCTCAACCTCCTTCTTTGCAAAGGCACCTTTTCTAGTTTGGGGTAATTTCACTGACCTGATGTAGAAGATGGAACTGTGGTGCTGTAAAATATCCGTGCTCCTTAGCATCAGGCACTGATCCAGTGCTGAGTGCCAAAATCACAGTGATGGACACTTAATTTTCTACTGCTGTGAGTAAATCTAGATGTTCAGAAAAATGTTCTTAATTGCCGATTGGTTTTGCTGCTTTTAGGTGTTTTGTATCTCTGCCGAAAATTAAAGTTCAGCCTCTCAAATACAGGCAACTCCATTTTCACCAGTATCAGGCAAAACTAGGGTAACAATACCTCATTTACCATCACTTGGTTCCTTTAGGCCACACGTCTGCATTATGAGCTGCTAATTACTTGATTATGCTAAACTGTTGTAGGCTGTGATATTTTGCATAACACTGCCTGCCAGTGCATTGCTGTGAGCTTTGCAGCACAGCCTAGCTCCCAGCCCCAGCTTAGCAAAGGTACTTGACCAGGTGGCTGCAGCACGAGGTCACCCCTGGATGCATTCTTTCCCGGATGCATTCTACCCAGATGCAGCTATCATGCCCCAGCATCCATCCATCCATCACAGCCTTCCTTGTAAGCCCAAAGCAGTCAGAGTAGAGACCGGGTAGCTTGCTCTGCCCAGCGTGGGAGATCAGCACAGAGGCTGTGGTGCGTTCAGGGTGCCTTGTGGCCCCAGCACACACAGGCCATGCAGGAGGTACATCTGCTTTGCTCAACAGCAGGAGTGCTGCTGGATCTGTCAGGAGAACGCACAAGCTGATGTGCCAGGGCAAGGAGATAGTCAGGGTGGGCAGGATGTGTCCTGGAGAAGATGGGATCCCTGGGGAAAGGTGGGTAGGAGATGCCACAGCCCCTGGGTAAGGGTGTCCAACCTGTCAGTGTGTACTTGCCCAGCACTGCACTGCTTTGTGAGGTACTTCTTTTTGACAGGTTGCACGAATGCTGGTAACAGCCCAAGGCCATTTCTTATCCATAGAGTGCTGATCACTCCAGAATGTGTTACACACAGAGCCCAACGTAATGCTGCTTACATGACTGCCAATACCTTACCTTCACTTGGAGAGGGCAGTGAAGAGTCCAGCCCCTGAAGTGGCGTAAAAGCTGCATGGAAAGTTACGATTTTTGAGCATTGTTTGCTTTAACCACAGAGACTACTAATAAATGTTGTGGTGGTAATGTTACTACCACTTTCTGGGAAGTGGAAGGCACGGGTGTGTTATATACATTAAACTCAGGATTGCTGCTGTGATCCAGAGGCAGAGATAACACCAACAAGCTTTGTGCCACCAAGCAAAGCACAGTCAGGGAGACCATCTCATAGGATGTAGAATAGATGAAGTGAAGCTCTTTCACTTCTTGGAAGCTTGCACACAACCCAATTGCACACAATTATCAGGTGATAATTTTCAACTCTACCCTGCACCACCTTTCTGATGGTGCTCAACATGGAAAAATAAGGCTTCGCATAGCTCCAGCATCAGCAGACACCAGGAAACTTTGGCATGGCTTCTAGCAGGGGAGAGGCTCCAGCCTCAGGAAAAGTTGCAGGAAGTCACTCCTGCATCTCACAGAGTTGGGACCTCCCTAAGCACTGGAAAACTCCACAGAAAATCCTGACAAAGAGCCCAGAAAAATTGTCGTGTTGCTGTTTCTCATCTCCAGCTTGGGTACATCAGGGTCTGTATCAGACTGTACTGATGCAGCATGCTGTTGCAAAAAAAGCATAAAACCAGCACCAAACATTTCATTCAAAGGCTGTGTCATGGTTTGTCAGCTGCCAAAGCATGACCCAACCCTCACTCAATCCTCTCCAGCGGAACGGGAGAGCAAAGAGTAAAAGTTAGAAAACTTG
>VYZR01042245.1:990-11217 GCA_013400675.1 Oxylabes madagascariensis
AGTTTGCTAGCTATGCCCCAACAGCATAACATTTAGGGAAGGGTACGAGAGAGAAGAGATGTTAACTTTTGGGGTTGTAAATACAGTTTGTAATCGTGATATTACAGAGTATTGATCTTTGACCTCATATACTGAGCTAGCTTAATATGGAAGAAAGAGGTTTATGGAAACTGGGGAAATTAATTACAAAACACAGTGATGTAAATCCTTCCGTGCACAGTTGCACTTCAAACTGTGATACCTATGTTCTGCTCATAACATAAATCTTAACCTGATCACAAAACACTACTTATTTGCCAAGCAGATACTGATGTTACAGTAAAGAAATAAAATTAATTTAGTGAATGCAAACAAGNTTGTATGAATAGGCATGAAACAACCGAACATCACACATGAACATTTTCAACATAAAAGATTTTATGTCCATTATAAGACCTTACATGTTGCAAATTTATCATCTTTCCTATAATGTGTCTATGAAGAAAGGTTCACAAATATATCAGTCAGAGTCATTGAGCATTTACATACATGATCCCTGTCTTCCTGTCTCTATGTCTCACTTTTTCCTTCAAAGTTTAAAGGTTATGTAGACTTCCATGGCAACATCAAGTTGCCATAATTACAGACAAATGTTTCACAGGAGACAGTGAGACAATTAAACAGAAAAAGGGATGGCACCAACATTTTCAAAGAAAAAAGTTCCATGTACCACATCTGTCCTTTACTGTTCATATTGGAATTGCTTGAGGTTTTTTCTTATATTTTGCTCAAGCTTTCTGGTTGCTTTAATTTCACTGGTTGCAGCTTCACCAGCATCTTTTCATCACATCCATACTTCTGCTCCAAATGTGGTATTCAAGGAAGAAAAAAAGCTCTAACCCGTTCTCTCAAGTTAGTGTATTCCAGGGATGATCAATACAAAATCTCTTCTCATTGCAGAGGTGCAGAGCAGGACCATCTTCCTTTCTATTGTTAACATACTAACTGAAATATCCTTATTCTTATTGCATTCAATGCCTGTCATTTTCTTTTGATTGCCAGAGTTGTCCAGTATTTTAAATTCACAATCACTTCTTCTTAAAAATTTAACCTATATTAGAAGCTATGTGTCATCTTGTCTACACAATAAGTTGCACAGCCTAATGTGCAGTATTATTTGAAATAGTTTTACTCATATCCATCTACTTGCAAGAAAGACTCATATTTCTCCTGCCTGTCTTTCCAATTATTGCATATGCTGAATCATTCTCTGGTGATGTTGATTTCTCTCCAGTGCTTGAAGATGACAATTAAATATTTATTTATCTAGATATTTCTATTAACTCACAAAAGCAAGACAAGATGAACTCAAACATATTATCAGTTTGAGACCAGATTATTTCCACTGAATTTACATGAGCTTCTAAAATTAATTTTGGACTCCTTACTGAGGGGTTTGTACCTAATTTGTAAAAACACTATTTAAAAAAATAATGTACCTTGCTGTGGTTTTACAGACCAACAAAGCCAACCTAAAAATACTTTTTAACACATTTAAGAGAAAAAAAAAAATAGGGAATAAGGACCAAGTTATTTCTGTCATTGTGTCACAACACATTAATTGCACTCTAACACTAGCAATTTGAATACTGTAGTAGAAAATCCAAGTCTTTTTCTAAGGTGTTAAAATATGTCCTCACAGAAAGAACAATACATGATTTGGCAAAATAGACATCTGCCTGTTTTCAACATTGTTCTCATTTCAAAACAAAGCTGCTCCAGTCTTTTTAAAGAATGTTTTCTAATATTCAGGTTATAGAGGAAATATCCAAGCCTCACAATGATGTTACCAGAGCTGATGAAGTGACTGACGGCTAAACCATGTGAATTTGAGATCTAGGCATTCTTTGTGAGTCAGCAGCAGTGGAGTTATCCTACTTGATTGCTCAGTGGACCAGCTAAGACAAGCTGAATTTTACGATTTTTATAAATTTTATGAAAAGGAAGTCATAAGATTCTTCACCTCCATGAGAATTCAGACAGTAATTCAACATCTTGTTACAAGTAAGTAGTTACTTAACATCATAACACTAAAGATTGATGGAGATCCAGCTCATTCAAAACCCCAGTGGCAGGTAGAACATGGCACCATGATCTGAATGCACTTTGGTGAGGACTAATAAAACAGTTCTTATTTCAGATTTAGGAGCAAAACATCCATATGACTTACTGGAAACTGTATGAAATAGATAACATAGTGAAGTAAGTGGAAATTAGACACATTAATTTCCTGAAATTTATAGTAATAACTTGCAGATATGCCACTCACACTACGTTTCTGTCAGATCTCATAAATTCAGAAGGGTTGAGTCTGGTTAGCAACAGAATCAGAAATCTCAAAGGAATATCATGCATCCAGCTTGAAGCAATGCTGACAAGTCAGATAATGATTCCTTTCCCTTTGACTCTAAAATGACAAACTCGCTCAGCGTGAAATGTGGTATTATGCTGAGTTGGTAACATCTGAAGGAAAGAGATTCAAACAAGTAATTTCTGTTTTCTTGGCTCAGTTTCAACTGGATATAACATTTTTCTTGACATGATGCTCTCCAAATAACTGTAAAGTGCTGGAGCATACTCTGCAATGGTTGCAGTGCTGCATCCCAGAGGCGACCTGAACATCTGCAGGCACTCTGCATTTGGTAAATTACCCACATTTTTACAAAAATGAACCAGATAAAACTGCAAACCATTTTACTGATACAATTTTATACTGAGTCCTGACACGAATATTTGTTATTAAATTAGTTACCTACACAGTGCTCCTTCAACAATTGCATTGCTCAGATTACATTTTTTCTCCATCTTAGCAAAATTGGTTTGGTATACATACTACCTATTTTGTACTATAACCTATCTATTGGTCACAAAATTCCTTAAGAAATATGCCTGTGCTTTGAAGGACAGGATCTCCTTTTCTATAGGCTAATGTAAATCATGAGGTTTTTGGTGGGCATGCCATAAAATCAAAACATGATATCATGCTTCACATTTCCATATCAACAAATGTCAATCATGTCCTACAGAACTATAACAGAATATTTTCCAAAAAGGAGCTTTTATTTTTTAATCAATAAGAAGGAAGCAGGGTGCATCAGAAGGGTAAGGGCAAGTACATGAAGAGCCAGAACAGGTACATAATGTCTTTTTGTGCTTCACAAAATTGCTGCATTGGAATCCGGTCTCAATGGTGTTTCAGCAGAATGGCTATCTTGCATCCACATCTGGCACAGGTATTTGTCCAGTTGGGATATTATGGACAGTTGGATATCCACCTCTTTGTGTTTCAACACCTGTAGACAGCTAAACCACACATAACTGCTCACTTACTCCCTCTTCAGTGGGGTAGAGGAGAGAATAGAAAGGTAAATAAAAGCATGAGAACTTGTGGTTTGAGATAAAGACAGTTTAATAAAGCAAAAGTAACACATGGAGGCAAAGCACAATAAGGATTTAATTCACTGCCTCCTATAGGCAGGCAGATGTTCATCTCCAGGAGAGCAAGGCCCTACCACTTGTGACAGTTACTTAGGAAGACAAATGCCAGAACTCCAAATATCCCCTTTACTCCTCGCCCACTTCCTGAGCTTTTATTGTTGAACACGACATCATATGGTGTGGAATATCCCTTTGGTCAGCTGGTGTGGTCCTTCCCAACTATTTGTTCACCCCAGCTTACTCACTGGTGGGCTGTGGTGGGAAGCAGAAAAGTCCTCATCTCTGTGTAAGCCCTGCTCACCAATAATGAAAACATCTGTGTATTATCAACATTGTTTTCAGCATAAATCTGCAACATAGCCCAGTACCAGCTAATATATAGAAAATTATCTCACACATTTATGGAAAGATGTTGATATGTAATAGTATTCAGGGAAAGCTAGAAGGCTTCCTGAAGGAGTGGAAACAATATTTTACAATTAAAAATTTGAAGAGACCAGTATAAATATTTCAAGAAAAAGCTAGCATCCCAGCTACAGCCATAAAAGTATTGACTTGGAACAACATTTTTCAATACAGAGTTATTTGTCATAGAAATCTGCAGCACCAGAACAGTCCTTGGATGGTAAAGTAGGACAAATTCAGCTGAAGCTGATTTATCAGAGCAATATCTTTCTAACAATTACAAGAACCCTTGTGAAGAAGATATCTCTGAGAGCTATGTTCTTATTCAAAGTAGAGAAGGCCTATGGCTTAAGTCATGTTGGAAGTCAAGTTAAATTATCAAANATAATGAAAACATCTGTGTATTATCAACATTGTTTTCAGCATAAATCTGCAACATAGCCCAGTACCAGCTAATATATAGAAAATTATCTCACACATTTATGGAAAGATGTTGATATGTAATAGTATTCAGGGAAAGCTAGAAGGCTTCCTGAAGGAGTGGAAACAATATTTTACAATTAAAAATTTGAAGAGACCAGTATAAATATTTCAAGAAAAAGCTAGCATCCCAGCTACAGCCATAAAAGTATTGACTTGGAACAACATTTTTCAATACAGAGTTATTTGTCATAGAAATCTGCAGCACCAGAACAGTCCTTGGATGGTAAAGTAGGACAAATTCAGCTGAAGCTGATTTATCAGAGCAATATCTTTCTAACAATTACAAGAACCCTTGTGAAGAAGATATCTCTGAGAGCTATGTTCTTATTCAAAGTAGAGAAGGCCTATGGCTTAAGTCATGTTGGAAGTCAAGTTAAATTATCAAAGTCATCCCTTCTGGCATTCTGGAAATGGCATCTTAGATTCAATCTTCCTACAATTAATGTTTCAAAAGTGTCTAATATAAACATTAAGAAGAAAATATGAAATTCTAAGCTTTACTTATCTGTAATTTTGCAATCCAGAGCCAAAGAACACCTCTGTGACTTCTCTGTGCTTTGTTCATGAGCCAGAGGCAGACATAAACACCAGCTCAACATATACTTTTAGGAGTTTATTTATTTATTAGTGTGTTATAATCTAAAAAGACTTTCATGCAGACATTATTACCTATCAGGAAATCAACAGTATTTCTACTTATTTTAAAAGGAATTCAAAATAGAAACCACAAATTACAATGCCAAACCAGATCTTCTTGAGAAAGCCCGTTTCCAGCCTATTTTTGCAGACAGATTTGTTTATCATTTCCTTTATGATGGTAACCCAAGATGGAAAGAAAACAGAAAGGAAATAACATGTTCTAAATGTAATAACAAAAGTCATGTTCCACTTTTCTGATTTGCTTAGTCTGCATAGTAAAACCAAAAGGAATATGAAGCTTCCAAAGCCATTATATTTTGTATTAGAGGTTTATATCTAAAAACATGTAGCTTTTTATAACCGAAGTGACAGCACTAAAAATGCGTAACTAAATAATAGTCTAAATGCCCTTATTTTTAAGGTGATATAAGCCATTGTGGTGGTTTGACCAGGAAGTGAGTTTTCAGGAAGTTACAGAGAAGGACCAGTTAAGAACAGATACGTCTCTGTGAACATACAGGCTTAAATATTAGAAATTTTGAGAAGCCTTTCCTTTCCCTTCCTGCATTGGAACAGGTAACAGGGCCGGTCCCGGTCCCTCGTGTGGCCCCGGGCCTGCAGCCCCTGCTGGGGAGGGCTGGCCCAGGACCGGCCGTGCCTCCGGGCCGCTCCCCCACAATCGGCTGCTGGCGAGGGAGGGGAGAGGCTGCAGCTCAACATCTCGCGAACTAAACTTCTAAAGCCTGCCCCAAGCCAGCCAGGGCCAGGGGAGATGTTTCCTCTTCCTCCCCCTCTCCTGGGGAGGGTGTTTGTGACGGACTAAGTGAAATTGATTTTATGAGATGCTTGAACAGAGATTGAGATGAAGCCCTCTGTGTCAGTGAAGAAGTGAGAAGATAGCTCTGTTCTCTGAGATAAAGAATCTTTTGCCTTTGAAGTGGTTCACCTTTAAAAGTGACACCCCATTCTGCAGTGTGTTTGAGTACATGACCCACAAGCAGCTTGGCAAACTGCTAATGGGAGGGGTCACAGAAGCAGGGTTTATGGGGCGGCTGTTTTTGCGACAGTTAAAACCCACAAGAGAACTGTTCTAGGTTGTCAGTGGGGGAAATTCCATGGGACAGCAAGAGAGACTCCTCTCCCAAAGTGATGAAAGATTATGTTTAAAAGGTGAAACTGACTGAAAATCATGGTTTTGTCTCTCTGTGTTGATTGTGGGAAAGTGAACAGTTTGTGGGGAAAAGAGAAGGGTTTTGAAGTTTCAATTTTCAATTTTCTTTTTCCTTTTCCTTCTCTGTTTTTTAGTGTGTGTAAATTAACTATCTTCGTAACTTTCAAAGTTTAGGCCTGCTGTGCTTTTTATTTTCCCCTAGTCATAGCCCACAAAAGAGTAAACACTGAAACCATCACATAATTTGGTGCATTGACCGGGAAACGGGTCAAAATTGGCTAACGCGAAACTGCTACAGCTATGTTCCATCTCAAGACATAAATGTAATCCCGAACCTATCTCTGAACCAAAGAGTATTCAGTGATAACTTCTTTTCTATGATTCACCTTAAAGATGTGAGTCTGAGCTCCAGATCTTCTACGTGTAGGTGTCTACATGCATGTTAGAAATGTTCCAGTACTCTAGAAATTCCCAATATGTTGAATTTACTGACTTACATCTCTCTGCTGCACGTCTCATAGATTTGCGTCTGGCATTGTGGACATATCAGATATGCACAGTCCACATGGGTTCTGGCTGGCAGGCTGGATGGACTCAGTTGTATTATTGGTCTTTTATCTTATCTCACAACATCAGACGGACAACATAAACAGAACAAGGCTTTGGGTTTTGTGTAGCTGAACCAGACAGTGAAGTTTCTTTTAAGCTGATCTGAATCAGCTGATCCTTGAACCCCAACTAATACAAAATTTGTATCTTCTTAGAGTGCCTGAACCACAAAAGAGTGAAAGAAATTCCAGAATTCTGTGTTTCCTGCAGAATTTACAAGTTCAGGACCCAATGATTCACAAAGTTTATTTGATTTCAATAAAATTCTGACTAGAGTCAGATCAAACAGATTTAATTCTTCTTGGTTTTCTATCATCAGGGTTCACTTCGAGGATCCATCATGCACTCTCACAGCACAAGGTGAAGAGCCTCTCCTTTTCACAAGGGTGTTGATATATTTTGCTTTCATGAAAAAAACCAAACTGAAACTGAAGGGAGCACCCTTCAGTGCAAACAATTATCTTTCTCCATGTATTTCTGCTCACCACCCTGTAGAAATGTGACAAAGTAACAGACAGAGTGTGTTTGAATTCTGCTATTTACTGTCCATCTTGGGTTACAGTCATAAAAGAAACTACAGACAAATCTGTCTGCAAAAGTAGGCTGGAAATAGGGTTTCTCAAGGGATTTCTAATCTTTGGCTTCCCTTCAGGCTGGAAATACCACAAAAGCAAGCTTTTCGTGGTGTTTGTATTTCAGCACATCTGTTTTTATGGCCCACTGAAACCAGGAAGTTTAGAGCACATACAAATGAAAAATCACCTCAAGCAAGCTAAGCAAAGAGTCAAAGGTCCGATTCAAGTTTAAAGAAATATTAAATTCCACTGTTATTTTAGCTTATGTGCTCACCCACCCCTAAATATTGAAACACTTGTTTTAAAACTCTGTTAAATAAGTACGTAAAGGCGCAGTACAGAAGTGAAGGTATCAAAATCATTCTCATATTCTATTTTTCACTAGTGTTTTATAGGTCGTCATCAGCTTGTATTTACGGATGGCAGAAGTTATCAGGAATAATGAATGACACTCCTAAATCAGTGATAGGAGCAACAGCAGTGATGGTATTAAAACCCAGGTGGATTTTTTTTAAACAATATCTATTGCCCTACTAATCTTTAATTATATCATTTCTGCTATCAGTCATTATTCAGCTTCTCTTCTGTAATATTCTCTTTCCCCTTTGTTTTTTATTTTTCAGTAGGAAAAAGTTTCCTGAGGATTGTAATGCAAAAAAAAACTGTAAAAAGGAACAAAAGTCCTTTGAGGAAATCTTACACTGTTACAAGATGCCTGGTGTGAGTTAGTTTTACAAATATCTCCAAGCATTTAATAGAGTTTTTCATTGGCACCGATATGTAGAGACTTTACCATGTATATGAGTGTCGATCTTTTAATTGAGATAATTGCTTTGAAAATTCTGCATTTTCGTACTTTCAGTTGCTTGTAGGAATCTATACAGTACAAGAATCAGTCTTTTGTATTTACAGATGTAGAAAAGGGACTCAGAAGAGAAAACTTGAAAGAAGCAAAGTTCCTCTGGTAAATTTGTACCATTTGTAATGATACTTATGTTTTCTTACTAAAGAATTTTGTTGCATTTTCCAGCCACATATGGCCACCTTTGGAACTAGCTTATTCAGAGGAGGGGACCCCAAAAACCTTTGGTAACTTCTTTTTAGGCCTATTGTCTAGAAGTTTTAAGGCATGGTCAAAAGACCTTTAGGACTCAATGAGTTCTTCTCCCATGGCCAACAAGGCAAAGGATATAAGCCAATTCAACTTTTCTGTTTCCCTTGAAAAAATGAGAATCCACAAAATTGCTGATAATTCTTTTTTTAAAAAAGTAAGTATACTAAACTGNTTTCTGTCCACTTTGTTCTAGCTCTGCCAGATGCTATAAGGAAAGTTTTTTCTTTCATTTTGAAGAGCAATGTCATCTGCAATCTGTTAGATGTGCTTATGCCTAATCACGAAATAATCCAACTTTCTCAGTGAAGGAATCTTTAAAATAAACTTCTGTGTTAGTTTTATGGATATTTTTATTACTTATTTTCAGATTAACTTTCTGCATCACTGTCACAGGTATTTTGCATGGAAATATATTCAAACACCTAGAGCTTGGGTTTTTCTTGTACATCACATAAAGTATGCCTAACTGGCACCCATATTCTGTCAAGCTGGAGTATTCACATATGCTAAAACCATAAATTGGGAAATTCTCTAGTGCCAGAAAAAAATATGCCTCCTTGGCATGCAGACGAATTCTACAATCTCATCCTGACTTCTTCCACCTTACAGACATTTTACAAGGCACTGAAATATCAACTTGCTGTATGTGAATCACAATATGACTCCTCCATTGCCATGCCAATCTGCAGTTGCCGTACTGTGAGGCTGAAGCCGTGCTTTTGCAGGCAGGCTGTAATTGACTTCAGGCATTGTAAGCTCTCTCTGTCACAGAAGAAATATGACATATTCTAACTTCTGTGGGACAATTTTTGGTAGTGTTTATGCTGTATATATGCAATTTGTTCTGTTTGTGGGATCAGAAAGCCCAAAGGCCACAGAAATCTTCAACATCAGTGAAGGTTGACAGAGGACAGGAAAAACTCTGTCAGAGGAGGAGGATATGTGCTATAATTGAGCTGGGAGTATCCTCCATGCCCTCCCCATGGAACTCAGGGACAAACTGCTCCTCATTTTAAGACAGCTGGTGGCAGTGTGTGGAGTTATAGTCCAGGAAGCCGCTCATAAATACTGGCTGAGGGATAACATTGTCAAATATGCTTAAGTATCTGAGAAGCCACAGACATCTGAATTCATTAACAGTTCGTTTTCAAGAGCGAAAAATTTGAAGTTTATTTTCAATGCTGTTTTGAAAAATGATAAACTTTCTGCTAGGAGAAAGACTTTAAAACACAAATGTTTTAATTTGCAGAGCACTAAATTTTGTACAGCACTAAATGTCTAAGCTTTTATTTGTATCTTGCCTTCTTTCTCCAGCTTTGTCTAGCTCCCTTTCTTTCTTTCCATCCTTCTTCTCCCCCATAATTAGAAAGGTAATGGATAGAAAAGGTTTTTTAAATGTTCATGGAATGATTTTTTCCATTGAAGACACAAAAGCACCGCAATCATACACTTGGAATTGCAAAGTTTCAGCAAGTGTTTGAAGAGATTGACATAGATGGTCACTTAATGTTGTTTCAATGAAAAATTCTGGATAAAAATTTAACAGAATTTCTACTGTTTCAGGATATACCTTCACTGGGTTTTATCTCTACCTCATTTTACTCATTGATGGTAGATAATTAATTTTTAGACGGAGAACAAGCTTCATTAAGTTTGGTTTTATATCAGTTTATGAAAGAGAAGGTGCCTAAATATTCAAATTTTAGGATTGAAGTTAGTGTAGGTGAAGCTGTACCTACCAACAGAGCATTAAA
>VYZR01042250.1:1342-12977 GCA_013400675.1 Oxylabes madagascariensis
ATAATTATAATTTTCCTTCTCAGGACATTTTGTATATGTGAGAAGTTTTAAATTGGTCCCTCTCCTATTTAATGCTTTGCATTTCTCCATGTTGAATTGCAGCAGCCATTATCTAGTGTGATTACATAGCAGCTTTAGAAAGTCTTTTTTTTCCTGCCCAAATCTTGTCAAAACTAAATAATTTTGTCCTTATAAAGCCTTACAACAGGACTGCTTCTGTTTGATTGTATCAATGAGAAACATTAGAGAATTAGAAAGAAGACCATGTCATCAATTACGAGTTGAAAATAATCAGACGAGAATAATTTCAGTATATTATGTTACTACTCAAGAGATTTTCATATAACTGAGAGATAATATAAGCTGTGCTGGTTTTGACTGGGATGGAGTTAATTTCCTTCAGCATAGCTAGTAGTAGGATATACGTTGAATTTGTGCTGGAAATGGTGTTGATAACACAGGGATGCTTTTACACTGCTGAGCAGTGTTTACACACAAGCCAAGGCCTTCTCTGCTCCTCACCCCACTTCACCACTGATGAGGCTGAGGAGCAAAAAATTTAGGAGGACACACATCTGGGATACCTGATCCCAGCTAACCAAGGGGTATTCCAGCCCATGTGGTGACATCCTCAGCCTGGAGAGCTGGCCAATGAAGAAGCAAGAGAAGGACTTTCTGAGTGATGGTGTTTGTCTTCCCATGACAGACCGTGACAGACAGGCATTTCTGGGGATGGCTGAACACCTGCCTGCCCATAAAAAATGGCAGATTAATTGCTTGGGGTTTGTTCCTTTTGTGCAAGGATTTAGCTTTACCTGTTAAACTGCCCTTATATCAGCCCACAAATTTTATCCTTCTGACTGTCTCCCATCTAACCAGCAAGGAATGAGTGAGCAGCTGTGTGGGGTTCAGTTGCTGGCTGGAGTAAAAGAACAGAGTTTTCTTTCCCTGCTCCTCTGAATTTAGAAAGACACATCCGTTATACTTCATTTCAAGAAAGATGGAACTTTGGTCCTCCAGTGACACATCATCACACCAAAACTGAAAACATTATTCCTATACATAAAACATTTTAAGTATTTTTATTTACACATACACTCACACAGAGGAATGAGGAAACAAATATAATTAGTTAATTTGTCTAGAGAAAATGCACAAGACAGTCCCACTGTAGTTGTCAAGAAATTCTCTTTCCCTGCCTTGACAAAAAAAAACTACAGAGAAATCTTTTGCATACATGAAACACATCCAGAATATCTTGCCTTTTAAAAATATTTTGATCCAGAACACAATTTGTGGCTGCTAGGGCATGCTTGACACTAATGTACAGCTTTTGTTTGGTGCCGAGTTTTTGTGAAGTGCATTGGTGAATTTTCCTGCAAAAGGTTGGATACCAACACTGAACACCCAACAGACTGGAAACCTCTGAGCGCTGAGAAGCCCCTAAGGGCTGTGTAGACTGAGAGTTTGAGCGAAGACTATGGGATACCTGACGTACCTGAAATACCTGATACAGCAGTTTCTGGGGCTGAAAAACTGCAGGATCCTAAAAGCAAAACTTTTAGATTTTATTAGTTTAATAATCTCCCTAACTAAACAGCTAGTAAAGGGCAGCTTTTGGGGACTGTAGTTCTCATCTTGGATATTTATGGTTTTTTTTTATTCAGCAATCACTAGTTTAGAGGCCCAGAGACATAACTTAGGAATCACTATTACATTCTGAGATATTTAAGCATATTTCATTTTGGTCACCCTGCCCATTTTGTTTTAATGCCAGTGCATATTGCAGACATAAATGCAAATAAATGCAATTCCAGTACAGGTGATCCTTATCTATTGTAAGAATACAAAACTTTAAAATCAGAAAAATATGCTTCTCAATTTGTATATTTGGGAACTCCTCTCTCTATACAACAAGGATACTTTACTTTATCTTTAAAGATCATTTGGATGAGGAGATTGAGTGCACCCTTCACAGATTTGCAGATGACACTAAGCTGGGCAGGAGTGCTGTTCCACTACAGGGAAGGTTCTGCAGAGGGATCTGGACAGGTTGGATCAATGGGCTGAGGCCACTCGCATGAAATGCACGGCATGGTGATGTTGAGACAAAGGTTGGACTCGATGATCTTGGAGGTCCTATCTAACCTCAGTGACTCTATGGTTCTATCATTCTATACTTAAATTAGTCTTAAATGGTGACTAATACTTCAATTTTAATTTATTGCAATGAAAAATTCAATAGTCATTGTCTGGGCAGCTTTGTGTTACTATTGTTTCTTTAGAAACAGATAATTACCTTGGATCAAAAACTCTGAAGTGAGAAACATTTCATGCAAAGGAAATCCTGCATTCAATGATGCATCTGCAAAATTGTATTTATTAGTTATAATACTATATAGGTTTTCTCTGCCTAGATATATTTTGCACTTTTTTGTATTTTATAGTATATAAAAGAAATACTACATTCTTCTAATCATAATGAAAATTTGATTTAATTTGAAAGTTTACATCAAGAAAGTAATGAAAGCTTCACATTAAAAAAAAAAACCCAAACTCATTTCCATTTTAAGGACCAAAGGAATGTTAGAATTACTCTTCCATGAAAAAGAAATGATCATTACATAGATACCTTGCCTCATGCACCTGCACAGCTAGAATCTCTCAGCAGCATTTTTCTTGTTCAACCAAGCATCCCTTGAGCTCTGACTTCAGAGCCTTTACCTCATTCTTTTTGTCTCCTGATAGACTTTCACTGCCTGTGTGAATTAGTTATCTTCGGGAAACAACTTTTTCTGGTAAGGCAAAAAGGGAGTTTTACGGGACAGACTGGAAAATCTCATTTGGATGTTGGCAAATGAAGCAATCAGAGGAACCTGGCCAGACTCCTAAGTATTTATTTATATTACTTGAGAATCTCAATCAATAATTAGGGTGTTACTGCCAAATTCTATGCATATATGTAATTTTATCTTCTGAGCTCACAGGCACTTTTTCTGCGCCAAAATTGCCTTGAGTCCTGAAAGTTCCCAGCAGTGTAATGAAGGATACATCCTCTACTGGCCATGGCAATTGCAGGTGTTCGAGGGTCTATTTGCCTCCCATGGCTGTGCCTGAACTTCTCATCAGAAAATAGCTGCTGCAAAATATTGTCCCTGAAACAGAACAAGGGCAGCAGATGGAGAATGTTTGGGTTTTTTCTTACAGATGTTTCTGAAAAGCAGCCTGGGTTTTATTACAGAAGACGTCTCAGAGCGAAGGACAGCCTGGCTGGGAAGGTATGTACAAGGGATTGCTGTGAAAAGAACATGGGGTGGGGGAAAGGATCATCTGCTCTGCACTGCTCAGTGTAGAGGCTCTGAGCTGAGTGTGTGACTGCTTCCCTGGGGAANCCAAATATGCGAGTCAGTGCTTTTTGAGGAAGGGCCATACTATGCCCATTTCTGAGCTAACCAGTTTTTGTTCTTATTGACAATGTTTTTGAAGATCAGATTATATGCCTGAAAATTGGGAGCTACAATCATGCTTGAACAGTGCTTGAATTATAGTCTTAGAAAGATATGTTTTAGATGGTATAGGAAGAGGGTAAAATAAGGATATGTAATAAAGGGGTTATCTAGCAAAACAGGTTACTAAATAGCTGTCTCTGCCTACAGAGTCTCTCTGTCCTTCCCCTTCTAATCCCATAAGGAAACTTTTTGTTTTTGCATTGCTTTGAGATTACAGTTGGGACATTTTTAAAATCTATACAATTGCTGTCCTTCAAAAAATTCGTCTTTGGAAAATGTTTACTAGCAGCAATGTATTTATAATTCTCAGGCAAAGAAATGACATCTTGACATGCAGATACACTAATTATGATTTTTTTTTAGACAAGGAAATAACATGCACTCAATGCAGCATTAAATTAGAAGGAACAGAATTAAGAAGAAATAATGGCAAACATGANAAAATTGCCTTGAGTCCTGAAAGTTCCCAGCAGTGTAATGAAGGATACATCCTCTACTGGCCATGGCAATTGCAGGTGTTCGAGGGTCTATTTGCCTCCCATGGCTGTGCCTGAACTTCTCATCAGAAAATAGCTGCTGCAAAATATTGTCCCTGAAACAGAACAAGGGCAGCAGATGGAGAATGTTTGGGTTTTTTCTTACAGATGTTTCTGAAAAGCAGCCTGGGTTTTATTACAGAAGACGTCTCAGAGCGAAGGACAGCCTGGCTGGGAAGGTATGTACAAGGGATTGCTGTGAAAAGAACATGGGGTGGGGGAAAGGATCATCTGCTCTGCACTGCTCAGTGTAGAGGCTCTGAGCTGAGTGTGTGACTGCTTCCCTGGGGAATATGTGGTGGTTTCACCTTGCCTGGAGCCCACAGTGTGGAGACATCCCAGAATGAACAAGAGGGCCTCTGGGACCAGGGGCAGAACCATGAATTCTCTAAAATTATGCCCAAGAAACAAGACTACATAGAATATTCTGCAGAGCTGCAAGTTCAGTCACAGTAGCATTTGGTCCTCTCAAATCAGCATCATCTAAAAGACACTTTAGAAAATAAAAATCTCACATATTTGGCAGCTGGGACATGCAGAAACATTTCTAGTGTCAATAATTTCAGTGCAGCTGTCACCTCACCCAGCTTTTACTAAGGTTGCCATGATGGCACATTACTGAGACTTTCCAAAGACACTTATCTGGTCTTTATATACATATATATATACANCTTCCCCTTCTAATCCCATAAGGAAACTTTTTGTTTTTGCATTGCTTTGAGATTACAGTTGGGACATTTTTAAAATCTATACAATTGCTGTCCTTCAAAAAATTCGTCTTTGGAAAATGTTTACTAGCAGCAATGTATTTATAATTCTCAGGCAAAGAAATGACATCTTGACATGCAGATACACTAATTGTGATTTTTTTTTAGACAAGGAAATAACATGCACTCAATGCAGCATTAAATTAGAAGGAACAGAATTAAGAAGAAATAATGGCAAACATGACTGGTGTCATGGTTTAGCAGCTTGTAGGGTTTTTAGGTGGGGAATAGTCCCCCGGCTGCGGAGGTGTTCCCCTGTGGGGATCTGGTTAGTTTTGAAGAACCAATTAGCTGGCTATTTTTGAAGATTGACACCCAGTTAAACCACTTAAAAGAGTTGAGCACACCTCTCCAGAAAAGCACATTTTAAAAGTAACAAAGCCTGGGAAATGCTCTCTTGGCTTCCAGCCTGGGAACAGGTAACTGGCTGACCTGGCCGGGCCAAGCCTGGCCAGGCCGGGCTCTGCTGCAGCGCTGGCCAGGCCAGCCCCACACGGCCCGTGTGGCCAGACCGGCATGGGGCTCAGCTGAGATTCCTGCTGCCACCGGGCCATGCCACCAGGCGTGGCACGGCCGTGGCTATCTCAGCATGGCTTACAAAATGAGCTTTGTTTACTCCGGGACCAGTGCTGGGGGTGGCCCCGTGGCTGGCACTGGAGGTGGCCCTGAGGCCAGGAGTGGCCATGCGGCCAATACTGCTCAGCTAAAATTGGCATGGCCAAGGAAGCAGCCGCGGCTATCTCGGCATGGCTCCCAATGAACTTTATTTGGCTAGCCACTTTTAGCCAGCTATGCTGCGGACAGAAGGACAAAAGCAGCGGCAGTAGTTTTTCTGGTGCCTGACATGAAGGAAAGGCACAGGGGTGGCGCTGGCAGCCAGCGCAACTTGCACAGTGCTGGCAGGGACCATGTGAGCAGCAGCGAGAGACACAGAAATTCCGCAGTTGCAGAACCTGGATGAGATCAACCTTTAAACACTGCAGAACTCTATAAAAACTGTTTCAATTGATAAAGCTTGAGAACAAATGAATCTACAAACACCAATTCTCTCCCAAATCAAAAAGGAAAGAATGAACACACATAGAGAAAACAGCAAGGAACACTGAGGTCGGTGAAGAAGGAGCTAAATTCTAGATGGGAGGGGATTGAGGAGATGCCTTAGTTTTGGACTGAAATTCTTTTGTAAGGCTGTGGGGAAGATATATTTGATATATATATATATATANAAGGACTTTTATTTTTAATGCTAGAACAGCTCATCCTTCAAATAGCACCCCAATAAGTTGACGTGGCCCATGAACGTAGCTGTGGGAAGGCTGCAAGCAATTGGAAGGAATTCATGGAATGCAGTGGGGGGATGTTGTATTCTTACCACAGCCTTGAGCAGAAGCACCAGTGTTGAAATAAGCAGATGTTGCAGTAGCTGTAATCCATGAAAAGCTTGAACAGAGAGACATGAGAAACTTCACCCTAGAAACAGAATCTCTGTTCCCAGAGATGGATGAAAAGGACTTTTATTTTTAATGCTAGAACAGCTCATCCTTCAAATAGCACCCCAATAAGTTGACGTGGCCCATGAACGTAGCTGTGGGAAGGCTGCAAGCAATTGGAAGGACTTCATGATTGCAGATTTCCAGCTATTTGTGGAAATTAAAAACCATGAGAGAAGCGTTTCTTGTAGAGAAGTCTCTATGGCATGGCAAGAGAGCTCTCTCCCAAAGAGAACTGAAGAAAGACTATTTTAGAGTTGGTAAACTGACTGAAAGCCCCAGGTTTTGTCTCTATGTTGTCATTGGGGAAGAAAAGAAGGTGTGGGGGGAGAAGAAGAGTTCTGAAGGCTTATTCTGGTTTTCTTATTACTTTTCTTTTAATTCTGTTCATAAAGATTTCTTTATACTCTTTAAAGTTTTGAGCCTGTTTTGCCCTCCTCCTAATCCGTATCTCACAGCAGGAAATGAGTAAATAACTCTAGTGAGTNCTCTCTCCCAAAGAGAACTGAAGAAAGACTATTTTAGAGTTGGTAAACTGACTGAAAGCCCCAGGTTTTGTCTCTATGTTGTCATTGGGGAAGAAAAGAAGGTGTGGGGGGAGAAGAAGAGTTCTGAAGGCTTATTCTGGTTTTCTTATTACTTTTCTTTTAATTCTGTTCATAAAGATTTCTTTATACTCTTTAAAGTTTTGAGCCTGTTTTGCCCTCCTCCTAATCCGTATCTCACAGCAGGAAATGAGTAAATAACTCTAGTGAGTGCATTGGCATTTGGCCAGCACTAAACCCACTACAACTGGAAAAAAAACAACCTAATCATATCTATTTGCATTGATGGATTTTCTTGCCAGTGAGGCTGTTGCTGCCATATAAAAACAAACTGATGGCTCCCAGACACATATAACTGACTAGCATTCATTACTTTTAAAAAGTAAGGAGTTAGAATAGGGTAATTCAATGATCTATAATTTTGAAGATAATTTTTAATGGAAGTATACTTCATCTTCCTTTGTTAACATCAGCAGCATGTCCTCTGCTTGTATCTGATGCACATGAAGAGAAGAGCTGTGCCTATTACCAGCTGGTGACTGTAGGTCCTTAATTCCACTGATCTCACACAGTACTATCAGAGTACTGTCAGGCATTTTGTCATCTTTTGCTCTGTGCTTGTAATGCATCTGGTTTAAAATACTTCCTCAGCATGAATTTTGGAGACACTAAATGAATTGGACTTTAAATATATTTCACAGAATCACAGAATCACTAGGTTGGAAGAGACCTTCAAGATCATTGAGTCCAACCCATGCCCTAACACCTCAACTAGATCATGGCACTGAGTGCCACATCCAATCTTTTTTGAAATACATCCAGCGATGGTGATTCCACCACCTTCCCGGGCAGGCTATTCCAGTACTTTATAATTCTTTCAATGGAAAACTTTTTCCTAATATCCAACCTCTATTTCCCTTGGCACAGTTTAAGACTGTGTCCTCTCATTCTGTCAGTTGCTGCCTGGAGAAAGAGACCAACCCCCACCTGACTACAACCCCCCTTCCAGCAGAAAAAAAAAAAATAAGAGGATTTTCCCTGAGTCTCCTTTTCTCCAAACTAAACAACCCCAGTTCCCTCAGCCACTCCTCACAGGGCTTGTGTTCCAAGCCCCTCACCAGCCTTGTTGCCCTCCGCTGGACACACTCAAGCGTCTCAATGTTCTTCCTAAACTGAGGGGCCAGAGCTGGACACAGCACTCAAAGTGTGGCCTCACCAGTGCCGAGTACAGAGAAGAATGACCTCCCTGCTCCTGCTGGTCACACTATTTAAGATTACTCTTCGTTTATCTTAAGCAAGACCATTTTGCCCTTCTGATAACTGGGGATGCTCAGCAGGATGGCTGTCCTAAGCAGTTCTTCAAAACTCTGTGTTTGTGTACAGCTGAGGACAAACATCCTCTGAAGGTGTAGCGGAAAGCAATTCCTCTAATGAAAAATTATTACTACTAGAATCAGTAACATGGTAAGAGTGTCCATTCAGAAGTGTGTAGATATTGAAATTTATTATGCTTTGGATTACACTTTCCTATGTATTGACACCAAATAGAATCTATATTACCTGAAATCATTTCATCTTAAGTGCTCAGCTGTATCATACTGGATACAGTATGATCTTCATGTTTTCTCTTTTTTTTTCCCTGAGCTTCCCTGTCTTTTTAGTGCTAAATGAGGCAAACAATTTAAGTATGTAGGCATTGAAGGCAAAATACATTGTGGTACTATTGGGGGAAAGTAAATTGATTTTACAGGAGAGGAAAAAATTCATTATTGGTGGAAGAAAAAGTATTATTTCTATATTTCCTTTCAATTACACAAATCATGGTTTAAAATATCTGCTCAGAATATTAGCTTGATTGCCACAGACAGATAATTAAGCACAAAGTGTTGCCTTTCATTTAACAGTGAAATTTTTTATTTAAAAATGCCCATAAGCATTTTCTTCAACCTCATTTGTCATGGTACTTTGATCGGGGAAGCAGGAAGAAAATGAAAGCAAGTGTCAGCTGTAAATTTTGAACCTGGAGAGTTGTGCTATCCATGAGTTGCCCAATTGAAAAAAAAATCAATAGAGGAAAATTATTTATGTTAAAATCAGAGCTGATTATTTATTTCTCTTACTATTAGGAAATCAGAAATAACAAGTAGGTGCAAGAGTTACATAACAGTATTCTGGTATAAATGGGTTGTCCCGTGTCAACATGCCAGTGATATGAATTTCCACTCTCTGGAAATGTCATTATCCCATTGGCAAGAAGCTGAACATTGTTTAGGATGTATCTGCTACCACTAGCAGAGAGGATCCTTCTGAAATATAATGAAAATCTCTCGGGATGAAATTCCCTTATGGACTAGAGCTAGTAATTACATGCCTCAAGGGCTAAAAATAGCTCTTTGACAGTATTAAATGTGCTTGCAAGGATACTGAGTACTTAATTCAATTTCTTGCAACATTTTAAACATTAATTAGCTGATTGGTCCCAGTAGACTGGAGGCCATGGTTTTAATCTGCAAAACTATCTCTCCCTCTCAGAGACAAAGGAGGAGCTGAATAACTCATGCCAGACCAAGCTGGAATATGTAGAATTTCACAGGACTGGACTGGTTGGCTTTTCATTAAACAGTTATTGTCTTCTGGAAAAGTTTGTGTTTCTCTCATCACCTTCTGATTAAAATAGTTCTTACCTCCAAATTAGAAAATTAGCTCATTTTTCTAATTGTTATTGTGCTATGCAGAAAAAGATGTGTGCATTTTTTTCACTTCACTGATAGTTTTCCAACAAATTTTTCCAACAAACTGAGCAATACACAGGAGACATGCACCAAAACTTTGGCATGTGTTTTTTGCATAATGGTTGGGACTAAATTTTGCAAACTATAAAAGCACCCGAAGTATTTGCATGTTAATAACAAAATGTACAATAAACTTCACCTTTGTGCATCTTTAGAAGGATTTGAAGCCGTCATGTATCTCAGGTTTTTGAAAGACTGATATTAAACCTGGCAAGGACTTAATTTTCATAATGATGCTTTTCCAGCAGAAAAGAACACTTATTACCACATTTTGAATTTTGCCTGCTGAAACATATGGGGGAATACATGAAGGAAATTAGTTTTGCCTGTGTTTGGCCAAGAAGCTGTGGATACTTTTTCCGTACCTATGTTCTCAAATGAATTTAGTCAAGCTTTTGTCACTCCAACCTGGTTTATTTCAACATGGTCTTTCTTGACACATTGAAACCACATTAACACCTGAATGAACATTGAATTTATTTGTTGGGGACCACTCTTGTACAACATGCATTTATACCAAAAGATGAGTGAAAATACTCTCTTTGAACTGCTCATTCAATTTATACAGTTTTAAATATTTTGGGCTCCACACAATTTGAAATGTTTCTGCAGACACACTAACACAAACTGGCTGAATGGTAGAATACAAATTGGTTGAAGGAGTAAATTGAGACCTGTGTTAAAACCCCTGGTAGATAGTTTTCCGTTGTAAACTACTGTTAAGAGTTGCTTTGCAATGAGGCAGGGACCTTTGTTCCCTATGCATATATATATTGGCTGTGTAGAAAAAGAGACATCTAACCATCTTTCTTTCATAATAGGGTGCTAAGCTGAATTCTGGGGCATCAGAAGCAAAATTTTTTGCATGTACACATGTGGTTTCAATGTGTCAAGAAAGACCATGTTGAAATNAGACACCCTCTTATGCAGAAAAAGAGAAGTTCTTAGAAGTATCAATTACTGCCAATATTACCTCTCTGAGGATAGAAAGATCAATTAGCATATCTTAGGAAACTTTCTAAAGCTGAAATAAGTAGTCAGCAAAAGATAATAACGATGAGTAAAGGTGAGGAAATTTTAATAATTACTGCAAAAAGTAAAATAAGACACGTTTAAAAAGTGATCAGGACAAATTGGAAGGCTGACTTGCTAAAGACTACAAATGCATTCAGTAGCATTTATTTCAATGGACTTTACCAGTGCTGCAGTGCTCACAGATGTGCATATACACACATGTGGGACTGTGCATGCATTTGTATGTATTTATAACTGTGTGCTAACTGCACTGAGGAACCTCCGATACAAGCCTCTGGTTCTGGAAACAGGCTTCAACATAAAAAGCTTTCACCAAAGCTGTGGATGAAGTTTTAATAAGTACTGTCATATTTTATGGTTCAATTGGACTTTTTGTGGAGAGGGTAGGGGTCTCATCCTCTTCACAAGTTGAGAGATTTCAGTATACCCAGATCATACCCAACTGAGGGGCGTCTTTACTGGGACTCGTCTGTTTCCAGCAACAGACAGCTCTAGTAGTTTTGAACGGTTTTAATATCATTGTAGTGTATTATAAGTGGTATATGAATGCCTCAGAAGGGAATTCAGACAAAAGATTCATTAAGAAAAATTAGTGACAGCATTAGAAACGGGACCATCATAGCCTGAGTAACTTCTCTCCATACCATTTCCAGTATTTGTATCAGAAAGCAGCAAGTTTTCAAATCCCTTTTTAAATTAAACTTTGCTAAATATCCCAAATTATGCACTTGTGCAGAGCTGCACAACTTATTTTCCTACAATTCAGGATTGAACTTCATTTCAGCACTTTCATTCACGTCTGAATGAATCCGTGTTTGAAATCTGTAATTCATTCTCACATGGCTTATTTCTAACAATTTAATAGTGTTAATAATTTACCTAAGTGAACTTATACAACTAAAATTCCACAGTATCGTAGAATACATTCATTTGTTACAAATTATTGCTTCTGCCTCCAGTA
>VYZR01042253.1:23473-36058 GCA_013400675.1 Oxylabes madagascariensis
AGTGTGAGTAGTATTAGCAAACAAGTATAAACACAGAAGTAGGTACAAAAAGGCATTTTGTGGGATTACATCTGCTACTTACTCAAAGAACTCTGGATTCCAGGTTTGTTTTTAAGGTCTGTTTCAGTAAGAACAGTATTATTCCAATGAGGTGTAGGGCTCAGTGGCACAGTCATTTACTTTCAGATGTGGCTCACATATTTCTATGAGGACCAGGCAGTCATGCGTGGTAATTCTTCACATTCCTGACATCTTTTTCATAATCCACTTCTAGGATGATGATAACTGCAATGAATAGGGAAGAAAGAATTTTAACTTTTTTTAATGCCTGGAATTCATGTTTCAATTCTAGTTGTAGAATCTATAGCATCAGTATTTCTTTTTAATTTTATTTTTTTATAAACTACAGTAACTCTATCTTAACTACTAGCAATCTTTGATGGACAAGAGCCTGTAGCTGCAGTAGTTGTATCTAATCTTTCAGAGTTCTTTTGGGCATTACTGGACTTGTGTGACCTTTGAAATTCAGTGTGTGGAGTTAGGTGTCATACATGGAGTCAAAAAACATGAAAGTTGAATAGGTTCTCTCTGAAATAATTCTAAATATTTTTTAAAGGCTTGTCCTCTGGCAAATAATCTGAAGTCATATTCCTTTAGTGAGCTGATTTGAAAAGATTATTTGGGTTCTCATTATTCTAAGATAAATTTTCAATATATTTATGAAAAGTCTCAGTATAAATAGCACAATTTTTTTTCCTTACTGTTATGTTCCATCTATGAGAAGAATTTGGAAAACTTCTGTGTATTTAACAAGCTTTTCTCATATTTGGAAAGCATAAAAATGGGAGCTGTTTAAAGATTGCAACGTCCCCTCGTCTCAAAAGTAGAACATTCGTGTAGAGTAGTTTTTGCTATCAGGTTCAAGTTCCATGAGCAGAGTACCTAAAGCTTAGCAATGTCCACAGTAGCCAGGAAGGGGAAAGGTTATTTGGTGGTTATTGTCCTTTTTTGCATTTTGCAAGAACTAATTCTACTTGTGTTTTGGCTCTGCTGAATTAAGTGATGGTTTCTAAATCTTGGAATGAAATTCAGGAGGCACTGATTGTAGAATAACTTTGGGTCCTGTTTCTGTAAGGAAGAAGAATCTCCTCTGAAAAGATTTTGCTACTTTCCAAGTGGAAGTTGTATATTTTTCCCTGCAGTTTGTCCTTTCCTCCTGTGTTTGCATTCTACTGTAGAGATTTAACCACTGAGATGTTCGAGTTTTTTTTTGAGGAACATCTTGGCATGTTTGTATGTTGTGATAATTACAGTTAGCATGAGCTCCTCCCATTCAGAATTGACTTTTTGCCAAATAATGATGTTTTGAGGAGAAAATTGATCACTTAGCAAAATGATTCTTTTATGTGGAATAAATGTTGCAGCTGACTGGGAAGATTACATAGTTCTTCAAGAAGCAGTAGGTAGTAGACTTTAATTTCTGTGAAACACAGGGGACAGATTGCCGCAGTGCAAGTTGCTGGTAACTGCAGGGGAGACCCTGCTGAGCCCACCAGCAGTCTCACAGCTAAATCCTATTGATTTTTGTAGGGACCGGTGCAGCCTCTGCAGGGCTCTGGGGGGATTATGAGATGTAAGACGAGTAAGCACAAGGGAGCAGCCACTGTCTCTGCTTCAGAGGCAGAGTATGAGGCTATTGATTGTACACTTTGCTTTATTTGACATCACCCCAGTGCAGTTATTCCAGCTTTTGGGGATATCCACCCTGTGATCCTCCACTGTGGGGATGATGCCTCGCTTTGTCATTTGTGTGTTTTTAGTAAACCTTTATTTTTTTGTGCTGTGATTGTTGATGAGATACTTTTTGCTGGCATGGTAACCTCCTGTTCCTTGCTTGCCTGCATCTGTCCATTTGAGATACTTCAGAGCAGAACCTGCTACTTTCCCATCTTTGTATAATGTTCAGCACTGTGAATTGAGGCTTCTGGATGATGTTTGATAGTCGTGACCCTGGATGGACCCTGCTGAGGGGTTTTTGACCCAGGAAGGACACGGGATTGGGTTTTCTCTGTCAGGACCAGCCCTTACCCACTGTCAATCTGAGTAGAGAGCCAATGAAAATCCAGCCTCAGCATCTAAACCACATTTCCCTGTTCCAAAACCATCCAAGCTGTTGGGTGCAGGAGGGAAATCCCCCCCAGCTCCAGCCCATCTCCCCCTGCAGTGACCCCTCTGTCGCAGTCTGGCTCACTGCGACCCCGAGCCTGGTCGGCCGGGCGAGCGTGGCAAAAATAGAGGGGCGGGAATCATGGAGTTGCTCGAAAAATAAAGAACTTTAATAGTGAAAATAAAAAACACAGAAACCACACCATCTGAGGGGCAACATCCAAAGACCAAGGGGCGTGGCCACCTTAACAATATATAGGGTTTCTGAGGGCAGGGGTCCAATCCCAAACGCAGAACAGGAACATGACCTTATACGTGACAAGTCACGAACCAACTGAGAACCAGAACTAGAAACATGGCCTATTATGGAATGGTTCCATTTACATGCCAACTTCCATGGCTCCATTCTTCTCACCATAACCTAACCAGATACCTCCTTTCAATATCCTGCTTCCCATGGTCTCAGGTTGAAGCCTCCTGCATAAGCCACCGAGGCTGAACCACCACTCATCTCAGCCAGTTTGGTTGTCACACCCCTCCCCTGGAGGCTGCTCCTCCCCAGGTCTCTGTGCCTGCCATGGCCCTCAGTGCAGAGCCTGGGTGCCTCATGCAGCCCTCAGGCCAGGGTTTGCAAACACCATTCCCTTACCTGGCAACTGAATCAAAGCTTCAGGTAGTCAGAATTTCTAAAGCCACGGTCACCCTTGAGGCATCTCTGAACATGTTTCTCCTAGTATTAGTTGGGTTATGTTGAAGTCACTGGGATTAAAGAGGTGAACATAAAGATATTTATCATACTGGTCCACTGTTTGATTTTTGTTTTTTGTTTTTTTCCCTTTAGGATGAACGTGAAGCCAGAGAAAATGTGAAAAGAGAGCAGGACGAAGCGTACCGCATCTCACTGGAGGCTGACAGAGCCAAGGTGTGTGCAGGGGGAGAGACCCCACGGGATGGGAACCCTTTGGAGTTTAGGAATGCTCTGTGGTGCAGAGGACTGCCTGCCTTCAGTTGTGCTCTGAACATGAGACCCTAAAGTCCTCAGTGTTGTAAAGTGGCACCAGATAAAGTCACTAGGATTAGACTTGACTACATCTTTTAGCTAAACCCACCCTGGCTTCATTTAATAATAGAATTCGGGAAAGGAACGGCAGGAAAAGATTGCTTTACAAATATCCTATCTCTTGTATTAATTTCTACGGAAATGTTGAGAAATTTCTTTGCATTTGTATTTATCTCATATTTACGTGGGATTGCCCTTTGTGTTTGTTAGAGGGAAGCACAAGAGAGAGAAATGGCAGAGCAGTTTCGCCTGGAGCAAATCCGGAAAGAACAGGAGGAAGAACGTGAGGTGGGATGTTTTACCTTTTCTTATAAGTTCTTGAATTCATGAAGCTTATGAGCACTGAAACTGTCATTCAACACACACTGCAACTTCAATTCAAAGCAGACTTCTTATGTGATCAATTTTCTTTACTAATATTCATTTCTTACTATATATCTGTGAAACAAAGTGCAGCTAAATAATTTTCATCCACTGTTTAATAGCTTTTCTGTTTTATCATCTGAGTCTCAAATACAACCAGATATTAGATGGACCTGCTCATGGGAGATCTGTGAAAATGAGCTCCATCAATGCTGGAATCTTTGGGAGGCTCTAACCTGTTTTGTGCAGCCAATCCTTTTAAAAACGTGGAGCCCTTTCATTTTTTCCAGGAAGTAGCACAAAGCCTACCTCCAATTCTGATTGAATAAGTTGCCAATTTTAATTTGGGAGACAATCCACTTACTAAAAAAACAAATAAGAAAACAAAATCCAGAATCTTGAAATTTGGATTTGTGGTACTTTAAAAAACTTCTTAACAGTCTTCTACAGAATCTTCCTTAGAATGAGAATTGTGTTTAAACAAGGGCTTTATGTCTCTGGGCCTCTGTAAGAAAACAGTGCTAAGAAGAGTACTGTTCCTCAAACTGTTACTTTGTAGATTCTCTCAATTTCGTAAAGGCTGAGGTCCCAGTGCCTCTTACAGGGTCTGGAGTAGTTATGGGATGGCAATTCTGTGAGGTTAATAGCAGCTGAACATGAATCCTCTGCAGCAGGAACAGGCTCACAATCAGCTGACACTCAGTCTCAAGCAAGAAATATGTTTTTCTTTTCTAAGTTATTTTGCATGCATAGAAACAATAATTGTTTCTGCTTCATTATATCTGCTCCTGAACCTTTTCTGATACCTTGGCCTTTTGGAAATGGTTTCCTTATGCAAAGGCTGCAAGACTGGCCCATGTTATCAAAATATACCTGGGCTTCCCTGTTTTAATGCAGAGTGCAGTAATGAAAATAATAGAATCTGTTTGCTTAGTAGAACAAAAGGGATTTTAACAATAATGTTTACTGACACTCCCCAATTTCAAGTATACAGATTACTTGGACTGAATTGTTTTGCAACAGTGTTTACTTACAGAAGTGGCTTTGTGTTCAGTTTGTATTTTAAAATCTGACTGTTGAGCTCTTCACATACTGAACATCTTTTTATCAACAAACTGAAATTGCTTGTTCAGGTCCAAGAGTTTTTAATGTGATCCATCATGTCATTGTTTTCTGACTTGGTTTGCTGGTACAGAATATCCATTGTAAATTGCCATTTTATGTTGAAGCATTGGAGAGTGGTTACTTTGGGGAGCGACGCACTCTTTGCACAAAGGAAGGAGCTCTAATGAGCTACTGTTGTTTATTTTTCTATAATATAATTGATTGGGTTCAGTAAATAATGTAGCATCTGTTGTTATACTGTGTGGGGAAATGTCAAAACAGCAAGATAGTAAGCAGGTGGTTGAGAATGGAGAGGGAGAAAATGAAAATAGAATCTATTTAAAATATAATCTTATCATAGATGAGCAAAAATGAAGTCAAGTTCTATGTATAAATATTTATACTGAGATATAATTTGCTCAGAGGTGTGTGTGTAAGAAGTAGACTATTTAAAAGCCTTTGTAATCTTGCTTCTGCCCAGTCCTTTCCCTGCAGTGTAATCACCCTCCATCAGTTTCTGTTACTCAATGACCTTGGGGGGGGTTTTCAAAGGCACAAATAGCAACTGTGTAAACTGAAGGTTCCTTGAAAATGGTTAAATCCCTGCCTGACTGCCTCTTCAGTTTGAAAAATTGTCTTTTTGGCGCATTTTGGGGCAGGTGGTGTGTCTGTGCAGCTTCTTCCATTCATTTGCCTTCTCTTCAAGTGCTGTTTTAAGTGAGGTGATATTGTAACAGAGCTGCTTCTGAGTATGGTCAAATTTTTGACAGATGCTGATGCTGCCCATGAGTACCAAAATGCCCTTGAAAATCAAGCCCACCTCATTCAGCAGTCTAATGTTAGTCATTAATTTTATTAAAAAAAAAAAAAAANTTGGTGCTGTAGCAGTTCCCAGAGACAGGACGGAGAACACAGACCTGGGTCCTGCCCTTAAAATCTTGACATCAGCAATGTTAGCAGGAAGACATTCATACACATATGACTGTCATGTAGTGTCATTGCAATTTGAGGGCTGATTTCATGCAAGTTGTTGCAGTAAATGTGTTCACCTCTACTTGGAACCATCATCTTACAACTACTACCACCACTACTACTGCCAACTTTAAATCTTCAAGCTTCCATTTCTGTTCTCCCAGTTTTCTTCTTTAAACATTCCTGCTTTTATATGAAGTCTTTGTATCTAATGTACATTCGTGGCATTCTTAATTGCATCTTTCAACAGTGTTTCAGTTTATTTATAGTAAATTTCTTGCATATATTTCTTTTCACTTTGAACTGCCATTGAGGGTCCAGTCTACTTCAAATGGTCAATTACCATTACAAGAGGAAGGCAATTTGACAAGTGCTTTTAAAGAAATACTTTTACTGCCTTTTAATTTATACCCTTTAAGGAAGCAATTGGCCACTTGACAATTATTCTCTCATTCAATTTTTTTCCAAGGCTTTCTGCCAAATGATTAAATTACGTATCCCATCGTGCATTAACTGTAGACCTAATAATATGTGTTATAAAGAAGGATTTATTTTAATTAGTTGTCTGGTGGGCTGTTATTAAGGAGTGAATAAAAATTATTTTGTCATTGAGATATAAAAGGCTCTGGAGCACTGCGACACATCTTGAAGTTCTAGAAGAAATAAAAAGAAAAGCTTTCTGTTCTTTTCTTCTCTTGCTGGCATTGCAACCTGAAATGGTTGTTTTTCCTTCCCCAGGCTATCAGGCTCTCTTTGGAGCAGTCCTTGCCCCCCGAGCCGAAGGAGGAGAGCACTGAGTCTGTCAGCAAACTCCGCATCCGGACGCCCAGCGGAGAATTCTTTGAGCGGCGTTTCCTGGCCAGCAGCAAGCTGCAGGTTGTCTTTGATTTTGTAGCTTCCAAGGGATATCCTTGGGAGGAGTACAAGCTGCTGGGCACCTTTCCGAGGAGAGATGTGAGTAAATATACCTTTCAGGAATAAATATCTCTGCTTCTTGCTCCTGTAGGTTAGATGGGCTGGGGTGTTCTAGCGTAGAAGGTAAAAGGTGTGCCTGGGTGTGTTCGAGTGCTGCCAAGCTCTAAGCCAGGTGCTGGCTGAGCAGTGCTGTCAGATGTTACATACAGAGCTGTGAAACCTGCCTCCAGTGACATTGTAAAAAATCCTACATTTCAGAAAATGTTGTGGACCATATTCAATGAAAACTCGAATATGCTGAGCCAGCTTAGCTCACGTCCTGTTTCGAGGGAAGCTCCATCAACGCTGCTGGTAGTTCGTGGTTTAGGTCTGTTGTGGGCTGGTACTTCTGATTTTTCTGGTTTTGCCATTTGGGTGCAACTTTATGTTATGAACAAGGCTCAGCATCAGATAGTACCCAGTTAATGAACTATTAAGTACATCCTAATAAATATTTACTGTTGCATAATACCAGTAGATAATTACATCTCCTACCTTGAAATTGTATGATGAACCTGTTGTGGCTGATTTTCAGAATCATTACTGCTCACTGCTTACAATGGCCAATTAAATTCTGTTGATAAATCAACAGATATTTTTTGTGCTGGCTCCTAAATTTCTTTGAAAATCCACCTCTGTTTTCTGCACAAATTAGCTTTCATTCCTTATTTAGTCATTGCTACAGCAAAGGTGAAAGTCAGTGAGTCCAACTGTGCAGGGGCCGTGGATAAAAGGTGGAGGGAATGGGCACTGCAGAGACGTCAGGACAGAGCCAAGCAGTGGTGGGTGAAGGTCAGCAGCTCTTTGGCCACACTGCCTGAGCACTGCAGAGGAGTGGGGCAGCTCTGCACAGCTGGGGTCTTGTTGGCTGGAGGCATCTCCAGGTGGCTGGATAGGCCATTGTTCACCAAAGGAGTTCAGGAATTTGGATTGCTTTTCCATTTTGATTCCCATCACTGCCTCTTGGGGAGGTTCACTAGGAATGAGGCTCTGATGGACATGTTTACAGCAGTTTGTAACAGATACCTCTTGCTTTATCATCTTATTTGTAAGAACTCCAAAGGAGAAGAAGCTCATCCTTAGCAAACATACAACTTTGTGAGTGGATGTGGTTTCTGACCCATTTTTGGCACAACTGTGAACAGGATTGCAGTGCTTGCAGATCTTCTTCCACTTTGTCCTGTGTTGGGACTCCTAATCAGTCAGACTGAAAAGCAGCATTTAAGGAATCTGATTAGTTACTAATTAACTTTACTCCTTAAGCATGCAGTATCATTTCCAGTGCTACCAAAGACTAGAAGTCACCTGTGTTTCCAGGATTACTGATGGACTTGACAAAAGAAAAACAGTGTTTTGCAGTCTAAACAATGGCTTTTTGCATTTTAAATATTTTGCAAGTCATGCCTCCCCATCTGTAACTTATTTCTGATGTAATACATATTTAATATAAAAACCCTACAGGCATATTACTCTTAACTCTTTACATTTGTTTTTTACTTTACACTGGCTGTTTCTGTACTTATTCCCACCATCATCATTATGAATGTTAGTCATCTGTAAAAAAACTCAAAAATTTATCAGGTGAATCACATAAGAACAAGTTTTAAAAGGAGTAGAAAAGAAAAAAGTACCACTAAATTAGAACAGGCTGGTGTTATCACTACATCTGTGAAACTGGCAGGGAGAAAAGGCTGAGGCGAAGAAAGGAGAATTTAATGGCAGGGTCTGGAGCTGTTGGTCTGTTGTGTGGGAAGCAAAGACCCTGTCATCTTTTTCTATGATTCCAACCTAATAATGCCATGTATGAGGAGTCACATAAATGATTCATGCTGATTGACTCAGCCATGTATGAATCCCGTTGCCATTGTGACCACCAGAGCTACGACAGACAAAAAATATTCCCCAGGGGTTTGCTAACCACTGAGAACTGTAAATGACATCTGTCATGTTCCCCAGGTTTGGGAAGTTGGAAGCATGCAACTCCATAGACAGATTAAAAAAAAAAACAAAACAAGGCATTGTTGAATGGCTTGGAAGAACGACAGTCAGAGTATATATTCATTGCCTTGGGCTTTGTGGTCTGTAGTCTCTTAAAAATACACTGTAACTTATCAAGACCCTTCTGCTGTACGGTATATTACAAATATGAGTAGGAATCTGCTACAAGGACGGAGCACTTGGGATGCTTGTGCTCCAGAAAACAAGAGCATTTACAATGTCTGTATTTAAACTATACATAACATTTTTGAAAATATAGGTTTGAAAGTATCAGAATTATTTTGCTGGAGTATTGCTGCAATAAGATGAAAACATGTCTTCTAAAGTTAGTTTGTGGGGTTTTTTCCCTATCCTAATCTGCTTTACAATAACTTACACACCCCCAAAATGTTTCTCTCTTATCCAAACAAGGGGATTATCTTCAAGCAGATCAACATTTTCCTGTGCTAAACTTGTTAGAGCATTTTTACCTGCTGTTCAAAGCCATCAGTCCTGATGCAGTGTTGTTGAAATATTTTTACATCTTTCATAAATAAAAATTCATTAGTTCTTAGTCCTATGTTCCAGTTGCTTACACAGATATCCTTAGCTAACTTAAAGTTGGTATCATAACCCTACTGTAAATAAAAACTTCTATACATGAGTAAATACACAGATTAACCTTTTCCAGACACTACTTGTAGATTTTAAAGCAGCAATGACATTCCAAAGCAGTTAAGCACATGCAGTGACTTGTTATTGGGTCTTTGTCACTGACTGTGTTGTTGTTTCTGCCCGTGCTGAAATCAGATATTAACCAGCTCCTCTCTCAGTACCTCAGCACCACATCTTGTGCCACCAGTGTGTGTCACAAATGTGAGCTTGGGGCAGCAGGGAGCTGCTCAGACTCTGGGAACATTGGCAGGCACATCTTTGGGAGTGAAAAGCTGTATTGTATTTCTTGGCATTATTCTTAAATACAGCTGCAAAGGCTTCGTGGGAGCAAATGTGTGCGCTGTTAAATGTGTGCGCTGATTTCAGAGTTATAGTTCGCTTTCTTCCAGAAATCACATTGAACTATAACAAAAAGAGCTTACTCTATGTACATTAGTGTGCTCAGTCAACATTCTAGTTCAGTGTTTAAGTCCCTTTCTCTTAAAAGCCTTCCCAAACTCTGTCTTTGGTAGTCCTCTTGACCTCCCAGTTGCAAGACTGTCCTTCTCCCAGTGTCTTGGAGACCTCCAGATAATCAGTTCCTCACTTAGTTCAGTGCTGGTGATGTGCACAAGTCTTCCTAAAACCATTAATATCTTACAGGGTGGGCATTTTACCCTACTTAGGCAAGAAGCTGAAGTGAACCAGGTCTAGCTGAAGCTGTAAGAGGAGTGTGCAGAAATTCACCCAAACTGGGCTTCAGCTGCCCTACTAGGGTTAATATGTTTGTGAATGTTTTAGGGCGAGGCATGATTCCTCCTTCTAAAAGCTATTTTTGAAAGACTGAATTTACTAATTTCTCATGGAAAATCAAAATTGCAAGCTATAATTTCTGCTGCTCATTTCTCCTTGAGGTAGAGCATTAGTTATGTATTTGAGAGTATGCCTTCTGCAGACATGGTATTAGAGACTTAAGCTCTTTATTTACTGTATCTGGAAGCCTTGGTAAGCCAAGACTTCTACAGTATTTCACATTTTATTTTTCTGAGCCACAGCTTAGGATCAGGTGGCAGTTAAGTCACTTAAGGTTATTTAAATGCATCTAAAATGTTGCTTAATAATTCAGAACCAGTTTGCTCTGTTTAGAGTATTAAGATTTTTTAAATCCTTTTAATTAACCAATTTCAACAGCAGTTTAAATAAACAGAAACAAAAAATCTCCCCTGAAAGGGCAGAAAATAAATTTAACTCAAATTGCATGTCAATTTAAATCAGATATGATCAGGATTTCAGTAAATTTAGGGCCAAGTAATTCATAGTTTTGGGAGTATATGGGAATACAGAGTAAGATATTCTTCCAAATCCAAATGTGGTTGTTCATTCCCATGCTTTGACAGGATTAATCCTCTTTGCTGCTCATGGTGGTGAAAATAAGGCCATGGGATAGTAAGTTTAGCTGCAGCACTTGGTATGGAGTCCTCTGAGCAGGGAATTACCCTCTGACATTCTCAGAAAGGTGACGTTGGAGCATGGTCCTTACGTTGTTATGCCAGGTAGTTTGACAATTTTGTACATGAGTTCTGGCAGCTGTTCTTTGTAAGGATTATTCTGAATTTCACCCTGTGCAAACTACTGCCTTCAGATAACTTACTTTTAAACTCATTGAGTCGTGTTTAAACTCTCTAAATAGTTCATGGAAGAGTTAAATGTCCAAGACCATCTTTGACTTTTAACATTCTTCCCCCTAATCATGATCTTCATAGGAAAATGGAAGAAAGATGTTATTGTGATAAAGGATTTGTGCAGTGTCACAGCTACACCCTATAGTATTTTCAGTAATTTCATGTAAATCAGGAATGTAGCTTGAATATCTGTTTTATAGCAGAGGAGGATTTCAGATGAATGAAATATTTTTTCTGATAGGTTCAAAAAGTTTTGAGAATTACATGTGATACCTGTAATTTTTCCAGTCAGTTACTGATATTTATCTTTCCTACTACACAAAGTAGTAGTCATCTCTTTTAATTCACATAATTTAAATTTTTCTGGTCATTGGTGTTATGTGCTTACTCTGATCTGGTTTACACAAGGCCACAGCCACCTACAAAGGTAATGTCCCTCCTCCTATCATTTACAGCTTTCCTTAAGTCAATACTACCTGCCCTTGTCTTTCCTCTCCTTTCAAGATCTGTTGTTATTTTATTTATTCAAGCAGTTAGGTTTGGTTTAGTTAAGACACTGAGAAGTTGCCTAAGCAAATTGGCCATTCCAGACTGGCATATTCCCATGCCTCTTTTGATGCCTGGTTTCTGACTGTTCTTGCTGACAACTTGTAACAGTGGAGGAATTGGAAAGACTAACCTCGAGTGCAAGAGGAAAGGACACTGAAGCATTCCTAGCTCCCAGATTTTCCTGCTTTTAACAAGTTTGTTGCTCACAAAGAACAGTATCACAGTCTTTTGGTCAGCACCTGAAAAGGGGAGTAGGTGACATTCTTGCTGTGGTGAAGTCAGTGACAGCACCTGAGAGAACATTGAGAATATTTTGCTTCTTGAAACGTGATGTTTATTTTTATGGAAATATAATTTCCATATAGATAGTAAAAAATTCTGTATATATTACAGAAAGATTTTTCACAATGTTTTCTTCTAGGAAAGACAGACTTGATGTGTTTTTTTCAGACCCAGTGTCTTTACATAAGTAACTGATCCAAAGCGAAGGATTAAAGCCTTTCGTGTATCAAGTCACTGAAAGGCGCTCTCATCTCACAGATGTAAGAAAAGAAGTAGAATTGCATTCTGTAGGTCAATATAGTTTCTGATCTCTCACAGCAACTCTATTTGAATACAGGGAATGTTTAACCAGTTTCAGGAAATAGGTGTGCATTTCAGATGAGCTCTTTTACTTGGGGCTCACTAGAGTAAGGAAGCATTCACCCAGCGCTGAATGCGCAATGCGGAGCGCGAGCTCTCCATGAATCATCCTCATTAGTTAGCCCAGTGACTAATGCCAACCATGGGATTAATATATTCCACCCAACAGCCCTTCTCAGAGCAGACAACTAAAGTAGGGTAGGGTAGGGTGCTCGGGGCCATGGTTTTGTCTGCCTCCAAGGATGGAGATTCTATCTGGCAAACTGTAATTCCATGGGACCCTGTGTGTTGTTTGACCATGGCACCCACCAAATCTGCTGTACCACTCCCCTCTACAAGTAGACAGGGGACTGAAAATATAATAAAGGGTTCATAAGTTGAGATAAGGACAAAGAGACTTCACCCTCAAAATATCATCATGGGCAAAATGGACAAATATTAATCAAATTTATTACTAACCAG
>VYZR01042253.1:48593-59129 GCA_013400675.1 Oxylabes madagascariensis
TATCATGAATTATGCTCAAGTGAATAGCACGTTTCCATATGGTTACAGCCTGGAAGGTTGTGTTCAGTGCCTAGGCGTACTTTCAAAATTTTTTTTTCCAAATGTAATGGAGACATGTTACGACTTTCCTGCCTTTTCTTGAAAAAAAAAGAAAGAAAGAAAGAAAAAAGAAAAAAGTTTAATGAAAAACCCCAATAAAATGGTTGCAGGATTTGAAAATTGAGATGTCTAAATTAATATGAGCTTGTGCTGAAAAAGAAGGAAAATTGCTTCTCTCAGGTGCCCAATGCCTCAGAAGCTGTGAATTGCACAGGCCCCTCTTTACCTCACTCCCTGTTCAGTAGCAGACTGTAGCAGAATACCAAAACATTAAAAACTGCTACAAGATACTTAATTAGCATGCCTCTGTAATCACAAACTTAAATGCACTACTTTGGCTGTTTTTTACATAACAGGTTTGCTTTCGTAGATAATAACCTTTCAATAATTCAAGCAGCATCTGTGCAGGAATGCATAATTGGACTGTAGATAATAGGAATCTAAAATTGAGTCTGGTTTTTGTAAATTATTTTTCTCTTCAGACATTTAGCAGTAGCTCACCACAGTACTTGAAGTTTAAGAAAATAAATTCCTGCTTTGGGAATAAAAATAATGCATCTGTTTGGGGTTTGGGTTTGGTTTGGTTTTTTAATTATGGCATTTTTTAAAAAGTCTGCTGCAGTCAGATGAAATTACACTGATTTTGATCGTCTTAGGAAGTGATAAACCTTGAGTGTTTGTTTAAATAATATTTTTTCCTTAATTATTAAAAAGACAATAGAAATGCAAATATATTTCAAGTTTGCCTGATTTAGTTGGGGGGAGGGAATGAGAAGCAATACTATTTTTGTTAATAGTAACAGGATTAGTAAATTAGGCTTTTAAGAAAATTACATGACCGATTCTTAGTAATTTATAGCATTTCATGTTCTGTACCTTAATGTTTTCAAAAAACATTTTTAGAAAGCAGTGGCATGCTGTGATCATAGATGAAACAAATTTAACTTTGGAAAAAAGTGTTTATTGGCATGCATCTGCATTTATACCAATGGCATATGACTAATAATGTATTATTCACAAGCAGACTTCTGATAACTGCTCTGCTCACACAGCAAAATAAACGAAAACAGAATTACCAGGGAAAATAAGTTTAAAAATGGAACTGAAGTATTTCAGAATAATGGTTCATCTTTCTACATGAAGCTTTGCAGTATTCTGAAGGATGTCACAGCATTGGCTTGGCTTGTAAACTTGAATGTCAGAAGGACACTGGGACACTTGTCATTAATTTGTCTATATAAGTAAATAAATATATTGTGTAATGACCACACAATTAAACAGTTTTCTTCCAGCCTGGGATGATTGAGGTGTCTGGAAAGCATTGAAGTGAGTGAAAGCTGGGTGTTCCACCACATGACTTGAAGCAAGAAAGGGCGTAGGAAAATAAAGTTTCCCTTTTCAATGGAGAGATCCTGTTGGGTTGGCTCTGAGGCTTGCAGCATCAGTTTGACTGAAATTTTGGGATGATTATCTTGGAGTGCAGTTTTCTTTTTCATCTTAACTTATGTGTTCTAGTAAACCTTCCAAAAGTTCTTAACTTTGGCAAAAATAGCTTTGTGCGTTAGTTTATGGTAGAGAACCAGACCTTCTTGGAATTAATGTCAGGGATTCTGTTTCTTATTATTCTGTTCATTGTTACTACAAAATAATACTTATAACAACGACAGAAAATGCAATATATATTTCTTAATCTGCATCCCGGAAAATAATACTCACTCCTTCAGTTATCACTGATGGAGGGACTCAAAAATCTTCCCAGTGAAAGTCTGCACTGTGAAGATAAACAATTCAAAAGTCTGCTTACACATATCTTTGTGTTCATGTATTTACAGGTGACCCAGCTGGATCCAAATAAGTCATTACTGGAGGTAAAACTGTATCCTCAAGAAACCCTTTTCCTAGAGGCAAAAGAATAGATCAAACAAGATTGTAGGACTAATCATCCTTTGATAAGCCAGAGGCACAGCATCGAGAGGAAGACTTCTCTGAGCACCACCTTGTACTGACACCCAGCTCAATTCCATGTCATAAGTTTGCCTCTTGCAAGAATCCTGAAAAATTGAAAAAACAAACATAGCTACTTAAAGTTTCACATATGAGTATACGTTTCCAACCTCATTAAAATGAGCAGTGGATAAAGTTCTGCTATGAACACTGAACATGATGATTCTGTTGCTCACTTATCATCCAGCTTTTGTTATAATTAATGCACTGTTAAAATTGTTAAGTAGAGTGATTGTTAAGTAGAATTTTTACTCCTCAAATGCCCCTTTTTCACCAAGAAATCTTGGACATTTCTGCCTGTACTTTTGACACTAGAATGCTGTATATTTGATATCTCACTGAGCCAGTGCTCTCATATATATGCATTTTATTTCTGTGTTTGAATTTCTACTTTGTCAACTAATTTAAAAAGGCAGAAAAAATTAATGGGACATTCTCAGCCATGGAAATTTAACAGTATTATAGTAGAAAGCATATAATTTTTGTTAGTACTTTCTGACTTCTTTGATAAGATGTAAGGTTTTGTTTGGAGAATATAGTTTGACATATATGCGAGATATTTATTTACTGGTTCTGCTTTGGGTCTCAGTTCCAATTCAGTTTAGGAAGTATTTTCCATTACATTGCAGTGTGAAACTGCTTATTGCATGATGTGAATATTTAAATAACATTAGACATGGCCAGTACCAGAAACCTGGTATCTTGCCAACACTTCAGGAATCAGCTGATATTGAATATCAGCTGTTAAAAACCTTTCAAATACCAGATACAAAAGTTCTTTATTTCTCCTTGTGAAAGAAAGGGCAGTTCCCATTTTAGCAGTTTTTCTTCATTCTGGCACTTGCTTGTCTCCTATTACTCTGCTGGTTTAAAACACCTTGTTTGGTTCATCAAACAATGGGTATTTTGAGGGGTGGTGTAATAAGAAATCTGCCTTATTGTTGCACACTTTGGACATTTTAACAATACATTATTGATTCCATCTCAAATTAAAGAAATCGTAGTTCTCTTGTCTGAAATGTATGCACCAGCTACCTGCTACCTGACGTGAAAAAATCTGGTACTTTAAATTTCTCAACTATAAAATGAGCATACTGAGGCTAAGACCATAACGTGCAGTTGATGCCAAACCTGCATCAAAACTGGTTTGTTTGGGGTTCTTTCTTTCTTTTTTTTTTTTTTTTTTTTTTTTTTTTTTTTTTTTCCCCTTTTTTTTCCCTTTCTCTATTTTCTTCTTTTTAGGACATGAATCTGTGAGGAGGANCTTTATCTCTGGGCTTGCAGGATAGTGCACAGTAGCACTACAGGATCAGCACCTGCTAAACTATTTTTTTTTTTCATTTAAAGCCTGGCACATTGTTTTCCATCTGTGTTTATACGTAATTCATAGTGTTTATTGTAGCTGAATGAGTTCTGATTTGAAAATTTTATACTAAGCTAAAACCAGTTGCACACATCTTTTAGTCTTTCTTTTTTCCTTTGGAAGGATGGTGATATAAAATTAAACATATGCCTATTATTAAGATGTTAGTGATGCTGATATATTGTTACCTTTACCAAAAATGAGAATTTCTGAGTGGGCAAAGCCTTATTCTACCTTTTATAATTCTGTAATTAGTGAGTGCTACACCAGACACTTTTAGAAGTGAAGTATCTATGACAAAAAAAAGATATAGAAGTGTAAGCAAATCCTAATAATTTGCAGTTCACAAATAAAAGAATTCCTAGCCAACAGAGCGATAAATGTATGTGTAATGGAAAGCTGAATGCAGATGCTTCATTCTGAACTTTGTTTTCTTACAAAAAAAAAAATTCCACTGCATTTATTAAATAAGAAATTAACATGGATTGCAAATTGGGGTGATGCTGTTTCTACAAACAATCACAGTAAAACATACTGCAGGATTTTAAAGTGATGTATATCTTTTTTTTTCCTTCTAAGCTGGCTGTTGAGGAAAGGAGTTGCTGAAATAGTGCTTCACGAAGCAAATGACCTTTCAGCTAACTTGTTTGTATTAATCTGTTCTGTTTAACTTCTGTTTGATCTCATCAGGCTGTTTTCTCTCACTCAACTTGATTTCTGTATTTTGACTATATATTCTTTACTTTGATACTAGTTTTATAAAGTTATTAAATGTGGCTTGAATATTTGTTGAACTTGTTGAAGTCAGTGCTCCCAAGGTTGTTTGGCCTTTTTTTTTCTAAACTCTTAGTATTTTTTCCCTCATTTTGTTCATATTGCAAAATACACTGTCATTATCAAAATGTTCTAGTGATAATTAACTGGAAGTGTTCAAAGTTGTGGCATTACTGCCTCTGATAAAAAGTTTTTGAGATCAGTATACAGGGATCATTCTGCCACGACGTAAACAAGTGTATCGCTCTTTAAATAAAACGTTAATGATTTTGGTCCTTAAATACTTTGGGCCTGATTTCAAGAAGCAACCATGTCGAGTCACCTTTCTGAATCACACCATCAACATAAACAAATCCCTGTGTAGAAATATTAATATTCTATTCCATCATTTTCTGCTCTCCTGGTATTCACTTCACACGCTCTGCTGGCATGGATAATCCTCTAGTCATTCGAATTTTGTAATTCAGTATTACCTTAGAACTGTAACACCATTGCTACGGAGCACATCCCTGCTTCTGCCTTTTTATCTTCAGGTTCTTCTCATTAATGGATTACCATTAACGTGATTAATGCATTAGTTTTAAGTCTTAAGGAATTACTGTTGCTGAAAGGAATCCCGTGCGATGCGTTGGCTTCCGTCACTCGTGGGGTGAAGGTGGGGCACGCTCTGGCTCTGGGAGAAACTTCCTGCCTGTTGACAGTGGTGTTTGAAATCATTATTAGAGACCATGCAGAACACGAGCGTTTGCTCTCTGCACATGCACCCTTCAGCTCAGTGGGAGTGCTGAGGATGTTTCTAATGGAGCTGTGTTGGGGGGTTTGTCTATTCTTTTTAACGTAGCAGAAGAGGACTTCGGCTTTCATAAACTGTACCTACTCGGTGACATTAGAAACTTAAAATAAATTTTTAATTGCAGCAATGTTTTTACTAAATAGTTACATGATTTCACTCTTCCGTATGCGGGGAAAAATCAAATCACAATATCCCAGAGTCACAGGACTGAAGCCCTTCATTATCCAGGCCTCGTGTCCAGGTTCCCTAAACAATGCATGAGAAGATTGCAGTGCCTTAAAACAGCTTCCACAGCAAGCACAAAACACAGAAGTGGAAGAGGCAGAAGCAGAAGCTGCTTGGAGCAGTCAGCTGGAAATGCTGAAGATGGAGATGTCTCATGTGTGCTGTTCCCCCTGGGGCAAAGGCTTCCCCCTCTGCTGCCCTGCTCCTGAGTGCCCTCAGCACTCAGGCCGGGCACCAAGGGAAGCACCAAGACTTTCCACCATTTGACAAAGCAGAGGACACATTTTTATTTGGAAACAGTGATGGTGGCCTCCTCCAGAGGAGGAGTTTTCACTGATTGTAATTCAAACTTTGGTTTTTCCAGTATTGTGAGGGCCTGAGAAAAAATGAGTCCCTGTGCTGGACATTCCGTGGTCCGCTTCAACACCACCACAGCACAGCTACTTTGTGTGTGCTGCCCACTAGCAAAGCTGTTTGACTGCCAAAATACAAAATTCCTTTAAAGTCCTTGGGAGGGAGGGTGCAAATCAGTCTTTAGGCTGGCAGCTGGGTGCCCTTGACAGTGCATGTTCATTACAGCTGTTGGTCTTTTTGAACAAAAGAGATGAGAGTGGAAACTGGATGTTGATTCTGCACCTGAGTTTAGTTTTACTGTTCTGTTTGTATAAAAGAGAAGGCAAATGCAGTGGCTTTAATTATGTATTTTTTCTGAATGCATCATGAAAGAAAGTAGAAATTACTGTACACTGTACACAGCATGAAACATTGTTCTCTACCTGAAACTGTTTCCCCCGCAGAAGACAAAGGTGGAGAAATATCGAATTTAGCACTAAATGTGTCAGGATCCAGGCAGTTTCATGCTCAATTTAGTCTGATATAGGTGTATACTTCTGCCAACAGAGCCATCTCTGCCCCCACCTTGCACTGGAACCAGGCAAACTAATTAAAAAGTGACCATTTTTTTCCTGGAGCAGTTTTGAGGCTGGTGCTGCTCACTGATGGGAGTCAGGGAAGATGAGAGGAAGAGGAAGGCCAGGCTGCTCCCTGTGACAGCACTGCTGATTTATGTGGGATGAAATCCATCAGACATCTTGAAATATTTGTTTTTAATATCTTATTACTACCTTTGCATTTTATATTCTTTTGTTTGGTTGGTTTTTTTCTAGCAAATTAAATGCTATAAAGGTTTTGCTGTCAGAAATTTCCTTAAATCTTGTCAAAGTCGGCAGCGCAGAATTCAGGAAATAAGAAGGCAGATGAAAGGTCCCTTGAGTGTGTGCAGTGAAGGCAAAGCTTGCTCCAGATCCAGCTCTTGAGAGTCACTCCAGACCCAAGCACCCTAAAAGTTTCAAAGGGTTTTAATGTCTCTTTGGATAACACAGAATCCACTCCTTAGTCAGGGCTTTCTTCTATGGATTCTTTTATGTGTAATAAAGACTGAAGTCACACTGCAGCCTTAATATAATTCAATTAAAATGTCACTCAACTGCTGGTTATAGAAGGAGGCTTCATTAGTTCCTGTGATTACAAAACTACTGGTTAACAGGATGGTTATTTTGTACTTTGTACCACTGAGTTTCCTTTACTGTTCTCTCAGCTCCATGTTGTGACAGTGTTCCACAGGATTCCACTGCTCATCACTGTTCCCTTTCCATCCACTCAACTTGAATGGGTTTTGTGTTATTTATTAATATCAGCAGCTCAGCACTGATCCCTTTCTCCAGGTAATGGTGTCTGAGTTCAATAACCCAGGTTCCCACACAAATTCTTGGGGACTTGGCTGGAATCCTCTCACTCTGAAAATTGTTGCTTTCTGCTTCCAGCTATCAATCTCGGATAATGTTACTTTTTTTTTTCTTTCCCTCAAGAAAATATGTTTCCACTGTAGTAAACACAAATGACTAGCTTAGAGTTTTTTTTGTTTTTAATAAAAGGAGTCTTTTGCACCATAAAAATGTATTAGTCCAATTATCTTCTGGCAGGTTTCCTGTTTCTGGTATTTTTAATAATCCTTTACATCTTCAGTAGTTGTTCCTTGCAGTCTGACAGTTGTTTAATTCAGGATTTGTGTCTTCCAAAAGTTACATTTCCATGGATTTTCTGGTTTTCTTTTCTAGTTTCCTACTTTGAGTCTGTCTTCCAATTACATCCTTTAATGTGCTGGTTCGCACAGCCCAACTACTTCTTGTGGGCATTCTGTAGTCTTTTAAAGTCAGATACATGTGTACTCGGAGGATCTAAGGTAGTGTCTTCAAAAAGTTTTGGTTACAATCTTAGTCTTTTACCTGTGGCTTTAATTTCTCTTTGTTACCTTCCTTTTTATGCAGTTTTCTTCTGAAAGGGTAGTGCTACTCGGGTGATTTTTAAAAATTATCATTTTGTAAAGTGGTGAATTTAAGTATGTTTTCATTCACCTAAAAATGTCGTTTCTATCATTTTATTGGCCTCAATGCTTTATTTAATCTACTGTCACAGTCTCCATTAGCATGAGTTACTATCATTCATAAGTATTTCATACCTTGTAATTACGGCATCATACTCTTGATCTTTTCTAAATTTATAGGTAGACCTCATTTGTTGTCATTTGAAAACCCCCATTCTGTTGAAGCCATTTTAGGAGCTTAAAAATCACTCTGATGTGTACTTAGGAATATTTTTCATTTTGTTTAGGCCTATTTGCCTGTTTATGTGTCCTGATTAATTAAGACTGCGTAAGGGGAAGCATTTCCTAACTGTGGTGGCAATGGAGAAGGAATTTTTTTTAATGACAACTATAAACTCGCTGATGCAGAAGAACAAAACAATTTATAATTTTGTGGGTGTAATAAATAAAAAAAAGGAGGAGGTATTTTTTAGAACTGANAAAAAAGGAGGAGGTATTTTTTAGAACTGAAGTGTAATCTGCGATTTACAGAGGGCACTCCGTTGCTGAAAGACACTTCTCTAAGGTTTAGACGAAGGTGAGTCAGTCAGACGTTGTGCGGCTGTTGCAGTATCGTCTAACGTGGGAAAACCAAACCAAATAAAGCACCAAGAACACCAAAAAAGCCATCCCCGCCTTGATGCGGGTCCCCCCGCGCCTTCGCCCTCCCGGCCGCCGCTCCCAGGGAGATGCTGGCTTGGCGGAGCGGGATGGGGACGGGACGGAGGCACCCCCCGGGCCTGCCCCGGCACTGGCCGGACCCGCGGCCGCCCCTCGGCCTCTCCCGGGCGGGACGGAGCCGTCGGGGCGGAATTCCCGGGGGCACCGGAGCGCTGCGGCGGCCGCCGGGCGCGGAGCGGCCCCCGCGGGTCTCCCTTCCCTCCCCTTCCCTTCCCGCCCTGGCTCCGCACCCCGGCCCGCCTCTGCCCCCACCTCCTCCAAAAATTATTTAAAAAATATTTTAAAATAATTAAAGCCAAGTCAAAAGAGGGGAAAAGCGTCGGTGCCGCGCCTTTCCCCGCGGGCGTGGGAGAAGATGGGGCCGCTCAGCCCGGCGCTGGGCGAGGGGCGCGCAAGGAAAAATTGGGCATTCCCGGGGATAAAAAAACCCAAACCAACAATCCAAGAACGAGCAGCCAGCCAACCAAACAAATGGAGCCACATGCTCGGGCATCGCCCCAGCGCTGCGCGGTCCCGCGGGGCTGATGGCACCGGACGGTGCCGTGGGAGATTGCGGATGGTCCATCAATGACTTGAAAGAAGTCTGTGTTTGTATAAGGGCCCCTTAAACACCGCATGTGAACTGGAAAAAGAATACCAGAATCATGTTTTGCCCCAAGCGCGCGTGGTTTTTGATGACGCTGTTGCAGCGGCCCTCCCGCCCCTCGATATGTCTCTTAAACGATAATAGATTGTGTTTATCTATCGCGTTCCGTCAGGATTGTTCGGCTCCTGAGCTCCTGGGGCAATCAACATTGAAGGGGGGAATCCTCTGGCAAATCCGACCGGGGGCTGTCATGATCATGAATAAAAATAAAAGGATTAATCTTCTGCTTTGGGCTAATGAAACAATTTAGCCTCCAAAATCTGGAAGCGCTGCGATGCGCAAAGCCGGGATGTGGCCGGGCAGATGCGGGAGAGGTGCGGGGAGGTCCCGCAGCCGGGGGTGTCGGTGCCGCTGCCACGGGCGGGGGCATTTCCCCGCCGCCCCCGCCCCGCACCGATCGCCGGGCCCCAGCAGGCAGGAGGGAGCTCCAGGGTTTTTAATTACACTCCTTCCCTTCGCTCCCTTCATTTTTCTGCACCCTTTGCAGTGAGACACACTTGGAATTAGAGTGGTTGTGACATTTTGGTGGCAGCTTATTGTGCGGAACACTTAAAGTTTAAAAAACAAGCCCCATAGAAGTTGAGGGGCTTAAAGCAGCCCCCTTTGTGGGGCAAGACATAGAGTTTTGATTCTGGACAATGGTGTTTCTCAAATTTCTTCCAAAAACCTGCACCCCATCTGTGATCTCAATGAAATCGCTTTTCTCTCTCCCTTCAATTCATTTGGCAAAGGCGAAGCAGATGCATGGGACGGGGTCTGAATTTTAATTATTAGGTTTTACCTGAAACAAAACAGCAAATCCTTTTTACCATGTGTTTGAAGTTAGGAGACGGGTAGGGGAATATAAAATATAATTAAAAAGCCCTCGGATCGTTAGGGAGCTGACAAGAGCCTTTTTAATGAACCTCTAGGAGCGCCCTACGGTAAATTAGCGGAGCGGGGCTTTCCCGAAGCCGTTCTGGCTCGGGGCCGCTGCCCCCGCGGTACCTGCGCGCTCCGGGCGCTGCCCGCGCGTGTCCCCGCGGCCGCCGGGGGATGCGACACACGCGGTGTCCCCAAGGAGCCCGCGGGTGTCCCCGCGGAGCCTCCGCTGCCGCGCACTTTACGCGGGGATGCGCCGGTGCCGGCCCGCGGCCGCTCCACGGGTTCGCAGCGCTGCCGGGACGGCCCCCCCGCCCTCCCCGCTTCCCGCGCATTAACTCAGAGCGCATTTCACCATCAATAAGGTGCGAGGGGAAAATTGTCTGTCACTTTAATCCGTGCCCGAGGGGCTGGGAAATAAAAAGGGAGAGGGAGAAGGAGGGAGGGAAAGAAAAAGCAAAGGTCTTAAAGAGCCCCAAATGCACAGGCGAGCGGTGGGAATGCGGGGCCGGGCTCGGCTCCCCGGCCGGCCCTGCGTGAGCAGCGAGCCCCGAGCAGGCAGCGCTGGCTCCCGAGGTTGGGCCTGCCCGGTTTAGGAGAGGAGCCGATCCGCCGCTCTCGCTCCCAGCGCAGAACGGGGCCGGAGGGGGGCACTGGGGACACTGGGG
>VYZR01042260.1:18245-33836 GCA_013400675.1 Oxylabes madagascariensis
TTACAATATTTAATTTGCTGTTCAGTTGCAGACCTAACAGCTGCCAAGTCACAACACTGCCTCCCAACAACTGCCTTGTTATCAGTGAGTAAGTAGGTGTAACTTAGGGTATTTTACTCACATCGGGGACATCAGAAAGGCATCCAGCTACCAGTATGATAAGACTTGTGGCTAGATTGGACAAGTTAGCTAGAAGAAAAATACTACTGTTTTTTAGCCCACTGAGTGACAATTAGTCTTCAGCATCTGGATGGTTTTCACATTTTCTGATTTCCTTTGGTATTCCTGCAGTCTGATGCTATCAACCCCAGCTGACTACAAAACTTAGNACCTTTCCCAAACAAGTTTACCCATGGCGATGACAGCACCTGTCACATCATAGCTATTTTTTGGCCATCATAATTCTCCTCCTTCACTGTGCTCCAGAAGCGAAGAGACTGTCCTAATTTTCTGTGAAACAGATTTATGATAGGCAGCACCACACTTCAGCAAAAAAAGAATACACAGACTTGCTAGTTTGCCCCAACTTGCTGTTTATTCTAGCAATAGTGCTGACAAATATTGAAAAAACACTGACATAAGTTAAATCAAAAGTTATATAAACACTCATCACAAGTTTTTATTTCCTGAAAGTGACAAATCTCTTTGGAACTTTCACTTTGCCGTTATGAAAAGGAGAAGAATACCCCTTTCCTCACAGTTACACTGCTTTTCTTTTGACCTAGGGAAATTATACTGTCAAGAATTACAGAGGATGACATGACAGCACTTTGACACTGTTGTATCTGGGGAGTGGAGAAGAGAAAGGAGAAAAGAAGAGAAAGTATCATGGAAACAAAAATGCAGATCTAGCTAGGAAAGCACTTGCAAATAGATTATTGCACTGCAAGGCTTGTGTTGCTGTTGTCCAAGGATTTGATTCTGCTTGTTGGGTTGTGGTAAGGGAAGAGGTGAGTGCAATGCCTGGTTTTTCAGCACATTCACCACACAATGGCAGACACTCCTGTCACCTAGTATGGGATATATTGAATCCANAAGCCGGTGTCCCTGATGGCACAGAAGGAAATTTTGCCTCTGTATCCACATCTGACAGACTATCATAGCTCTATTTGTGGTCTCTGGTGTCCTGACTTATTAGCTTAGAATCACTCAGATCGAGTAGCTGTGGTATTACTCAAACTCCTTTTCACAACTACCAGGGTCAACATCTTCCTGTTATCTTGTTGGTTTGAGGGGAATAAGACTTTTTCTTCCTTTCTAAAGGAAAACCTAGAGACGTGTTTCTTCTTATGATGATGCATGCTTTTACTGGTAAGACTTAGAAAAACATGAAATTAAGAGGGCTGAAACTGTGTAGCCCTGTTCTGTCATGTGAGATGGGATTGATTTAAAGCGATTGGCCTCTTGCACATTCCTCTTACCAATTTTGTTATTTCCACTTTATGATGTCTGACTGCTGTGTTACTAATGGCATTAGCTCTGCTGCTGGAGCATGCTGCCATGCATGTCATAAACTTTCATACATGTGTGGCATCACAAGCATGACAATTTGACATCTGCTCAGTTTAAAGCATATTTACAAGAGATTACACAAACCAGGAGAGTTTATCCATCTTTCTTTCAGAGATTAGCTTTGGTAGGCAAAGCCAAGAATAAATGCACCCTATGAATAGGGAAAGACTGTCCCTTGTTTCAGCAAATCAACATAAGAGTTGTTTCCTGACAGCACTCTCTGCTTAAGCTTTGGCTGTATAAAGCTGCTGAAGACAAACCAGCTGGCTAATATCTGTGCACAGTTCTCATCCAGAACACAGTATCAAAGTAAGAGCAACTCTGTATTACAGCGCTTTCCATAACTAAGTTTTGGTATGATAATGAGGCCAGGGTGAACAATGCACAATATTCCTTTGCTCAGTTCATACTTGTCAATTAATCTCTCCCCAAGAGACAGTCACATACACTATGTTGTTCTAACTCTCACCACAGTTTGGAGAATTTAGTAATTTTCAGGAAAATCCTTACCTGTTTTGTGCTTGATCTGCAATTTGAAATATGACAGAGCATATTGAAAGCATCCTTTCAACACACGCACACAAGCTCTGCTTTGTACAGTTACTGCATATTTTTATGTACATATATAGACATACATATATGTACATATATAGACAGCGGTGAATAATTCAAAGAGAAGGATACACTTAGTACTAGGGAGACATGATGTGCTCATATGATCTGCTTTGGCAAAGTTATTTTCCTTCACAAAATTTGCAGGACTGATGGTCATTTAAATATTTAATAGTATGCAGAGACATCAGCATGTATTTTCCTGTGAAAAATACTTAATTATATCAGTTTGTATACTTAATAATATATAGTTTTAATTTATGAAACTAAAGCTAAAGTTATTTAAATTAGATTTAACATGGGTAAGGAAGTTTTTGAGAAAATTAATGCTTTTTCAACATCCTGAAGCTATGCACTGTTTGAACTTTCAAGTGCAAAGCCCTGTTATAAAACCCAATCCATAAAAACAACATCATGAAGCTCTGTTCCCCCAATGAGCCTGTGTACAATTTAGTTGAATTCAGAAGTCAGAATATTTGCATAGACATGCACACATACACAGATACTATAACTAACTTCACTGCAAATTCTCTATAATCACTTGGTTCTTTCTTCTTCTGTCATCTCTTCCCTCTTCAGCAAAATAGCAGCAAAATGGAACACTATTTTATTGATAATTTGTATAACAGGAGGTGAAACAGCTGAGTCTCTAACCTGGAATTAAGATTCCGTGATTTTGATATCAATATTTGATACATTAAATAGTATCTATATTCAATAATCCAATTGGACTTTCACGGGCATCGAAAGACAGAGGACTTGTAAGGTGTGTGCACATTGAATTCTTTCTATTTGCATTTCCGGTTGGCTAATGTGAGTCAGTTCTGGTTGGTCCAGAAGCCACATGCAGCCATATTATCAGACCACTGTAGCCAAAATATGGATTTCCTCTGCTGCATTCTAACAGGGTCCTTAAAGACTGTAAATAAGATATTTGCTCAGACACTTTACTACACAGAACTCCTGTATGAGAGTTAGGTTACCCCTATTCACAGAAGAAAATAAAGCAAGTGTATTTGTCAATGCAAATTTGCATGGAGTTTCAGAGGACCAAATCAAAAGAATCATTATAATCTTTTAATATGACTGCGTAACACAGAAAATTGAGTTTTAGTAAGTGTTTGCTGCTTCATTCATGTATCTTTTGGGTATGTGATAAGGAATCTTTCTGGGATGCTATCCAGTTTTAGTCTAAAAAAAGGAAAAAACCCAGTCTCTACCAGAAATCAAAAGAATAATTTTCTCCCTGTGTTGAAGTGTAACAAAAGTTATGACTGCTTGTGAGAGAAGTTATCATACTCATGTCTTAAGTTTTGTCTTTCATATTTTCCAGATTCTGTACTGCATTAATATATAACTCTGAACTTCATATGGAGTGTTAATAAGTTCTCTTCACAGTTTAGTTAGACAAAACAGTCCTTTTCCAGCCTGAGAACCAAGGACACCATTGCAGCTTCAGGCCCAAAAAGTATAAACAACAGCGAATTGAGGAGAGCAATCTGGGAGGATGGGACTTCATAACCTGAAGCTGTAATTGGACAATTAAACCGCAATATGTAAATGGACCAAAACTTATAAAAGTGTGAAAACTCATCACCAGTCATCCATCTCGGGTGGAGCCACGGCTGGTGTCTTGTATTGCCCAAGGTGTATCCTTTGAAGTCCTTTTTAATAAATACTTACTTTATTCCTTTAACTCTGTCTAGCAGTACAGTTCTAACCTCTCAAGGCATCAATACAAGGCGTTCTGCTTGATCAGATTCTCCATCACCTCATCAAAGACCAGACCCATGTTACATCTGGTACTCAATAGAATATGACAAGCAATCCTGACTGTTCACGCGATCCCTGGCATCTACAAGTCTTCCACTGTACCTTTTATGTCTTAACCTGTGCTGCGTAAGAACAAACCCTTCCTTGCTTCCCAGGTATTGCAAACCCAGTAAAACTGCATATCAGAACACATGAAATCTTAGAATACAGTGCAGATGAGTGAAATGCCTGCAGACTCACCGCAGCAGTCCAATACACTCATCAACAGCCCTCTAGCACACTGGGGTTGCCAATATTCCAGTAACCCTAGCCTAGCACATTCATGAAAAGCACCCTTGAAAATTGCCACATGCTTGGAAATAACCTAAAAAACTAAACACAAAAGGTGTTGTTAAAGGACATATAATTTTTCCTAAGCATATGAAGAAGTTGTTCCCAAAATTACAGTGTCTATTGTTATCTGATTTTAAAAGGCCACAGAGACAAAAACCTTAACGTTTTTAACAATCAAAAAATTTCTCTGATTAGGAAAGTTACTTGATACACAGGCTAGATCTCTATCCTAAGTCTCTATTACTGCTAGCAAAACCTCATTAAACCTCAATAGAGAATTCTTCATCTACTTTGGTGTACAGAGTGTTTGTATATAACTTAGCTTTTAACCAGTCCATTTATTATAGTGTCCTTTTATCTTTCTTTCTCAATCTCGTACTACCATTCCACATTTTCTATACAACACCAACAGAACAGGCCACAATTGAAAAGTATTGAAAAGTGTTTCTTGCTGTAACTGGCATGTGGTTCAGTTGCATGATCTTCCTCAGCAAATAAAAACAATTACACTTTTTTTTCAGTATAATCCATTTTCCAGCCGAGTCCCAAAATGATTGCTCTTACCAAAGAACGCGTGGGAAAGGTCATCAAGAATATAAGCTCTCTATGGGATGTTTCCACTTTGCCTCATAATTAAATCCTTTGAGCTCTGATACTTCATTGAAATTAATGTTAAAAAAAAATAAAACTAGACCCATATACTTGGCTTAAAAAAATAATAAAAAAATCAGTATCTTGCTTTGTTCTTCCAGAAGTGCAGACGACATGCCTTTGCAAATTGACACTCACTGCCAAACACCATTCTCGTGAGGCAAGATCAAAACAATACAGCTAGATATATGTACCTGAGCTGCAAATGGAATATCCAGGCACTGTATAGATAAAGAAAGTGATTGCTAAGTAACAGAATGTCATATTAAACCTGGGAAATCATTACAGTTTATCTCTTCCCTCAAGGAAAAAAATTAAAAAATATTGTTTTTGAAACATTAAAGCACCTAGCTGGAACACATTTGCTTCTTTGAGAGGAGCACAGTAAAACCTACATCACCCAAGGAAGCCAGAGCAGCTGGCAGTGAACACGGCTGCCCAGAGCCAGGGTTCTGCCCTGCTCCCCTTGGCACCTGCACTGCCCTGGGTCCCGTGCAGCCCCCGCAAGGCAGCAACCCAGAACTGGCCCCACTGCTCCCCCCTGGGCCCTCACCCTGCCCTGCTTTGATCCCTGCTGGGAGCAGCACAGCCGGCGACCCCAGGGAGGTGACAGTGTCCTGATGTGGCCACTGGGCTGGTAGTGACAGTGCCCAAGGCCCTGACACCCTCCGCTGTTCATTGCTACCCCGGACAATGCTCCTGTCCAGAAGGTAGCCACACTCAGCTGACCTCAGACCCATGGGAGAGTAGCTGTCATTAATTAGCAAACCAAAAATTATCCGTATTGTGCTGTACACTAACAAATATCTGGGTAAAAAGTACTTTCCTCATGATACTCTTCATTATAGTGCCAGACATTTTCATTTCATTTCTCCCTCCAAGCATATATAATTCAGTCACTTCTAGTGGGAGAGTTTGGAAATCATCCAGCAAAGAGCAGAATGATTCCACAAGTAGTGAAAAAGCAATTAGGTAAAAAGTAGTTGGAGAGGACCCCACTAGCTCTAGGTCAAAAAAGAAAAAAAAAATAAAGGATAAGAAAAGGTTTCAAAATACAGAACCTAATTTTCCTGCTCTAATCTGCCTGAGATGATACTTGCCTTAGTCTTTCATCATCATTCAGGTGAGCTGAGAATCTTAAACCTCTTCTTATCTCTACATTTAACATTACAGGTGAAGATAATCAAGTAAGTGTATGAGCAAAAATATTACTGAACAAAGTTAATTAACATCTCTTCTACCATTAAAATTCTCTGTGTGAATGAAAAATATGGCAGAAAGTTAATTCTTATGACTTCTGTTACCTGGCTCCTCTAACGACCACGTAGGACACAGTCAACTACTCTCTCAGTAAATCTGTGGGATAAAATATATTCATTATTTCTGCCTCATAAACCTACACAGAATTTATTTTGTAGAAATGTAGGGTAATTATGTTTAGTGATTCCTGGTTGGGAGGCCAGTCCTTTCACAATTTCATAATGCATGCCCTCTGCAAGAGTCTGCATCTCCACAGCACAACCTATGTTAGCAGCTGGAAAACTGGTCAAAAATCTATGTTTCCTTTCCAGATCATTAATGAGGCCTCTGTCCTGGCTTTGAATAGTGCTGCTGGAAAAATAGCAATTTCAAGGGCCTCAAATCATGCAGAGCCATTGGAAAGATTCCAGTCAGAATAACAAATGCCAGGGGAGTGAAAGATGCTGCATCAGACCCTCACAACATGACAGGGTCGATTTTCATATTTCATTTTTCATTTATGCAGGTGAAGCAATTTTATCCTGTGGGAAATGTGTTGTTAAATAAGGTACATTCAGTAAAAATTTTAGAAGTACCAGATGGAGAAGAACCAGAAGGTTCAACAGTATCACAGAATGAGGACATATCTTGTTCTAAACTGCCCCACCGGTGGTTTATTCTTAAGATGATTCAGACAACTCCAGAAGAAATGAGATAGATGATGGATGTTTTTTATTAATATGGCTGGTTTTGGCAGATGTAAGGCTTCCACTCTAAATTTTAAGAAAAATTTAATGGGTTTTTTTTAATTATTATTTTAGCAGAATGTTAAGAAGAAATAAGGCAGCCAAGAAGGAAAGAAGATTTTGATGCCCAATGAATGAAACAGCTGATGGAGAACACTGGGGATCAGAAAACCATTCCATAATCCAGACATCCATCCCTGTAAGTGAAAAACCAGGCATCAAACAAATACATCAACTGAAAAACAGACATGGGGAGTGCTAGATTAATTTTTCTCCTGGGCTTCATCACCACATTTGCACATCTGTGCAGAAGAGAGAAACTCTTGAGAGTACAGGGGGAAAAAAGGAGAAACAATTCATTTTTAAAGACCTATTTAGCACTGGCAAGAAAAAAAGCAACAAGTACAGGTATCTTGGTCATGGAAAAACTCAGAGCTACAGTACATTTTTTTTCTGGTGAGAGGTAACCAAGAAGGATAATTAAACCTCAGAGGCATTTTTTTGTCTTGTGCAATTTTTCTTTGAGTAGAAAACAAGCTTTGAGGCTGCCCCAAGACACTCTTAGGTTTGCTATAGCCACTATTGCACACAACAAATGAAGACATTGCATTGATTTGCTCCTCTGTTTCATGAAGGGAGGCACCTTAATAGTCACTAGGGACAAAGCACTGCCAAAAAAAGAGAAGAAAAAGGAAAGAAAACCCTGGCAATTGTATACCTAATGGAGTAAGGAAGAATATTTTCAGGAAATGCAGGGGTTTATTTTAAGTCATCAGCTGAAGCAGCCTGCCTTGCCTATAACCAAGTGTATTTGCATGAATAGCAGCTGCTTGCTAGCTTTCATGTGAGGAAAAAGCAGAAGAAAATTATGTTATGTGGAAATTATTTTTTAAATGCTGTAAATGCTTGGTTCTGAAATCAGCAGCAGTACAACAGAAATGTTTTCTTGTATAGAGTTAATTTCAGTGCATTCGGGGTGGTCATCACCCCTCACAGTTTACAATGCCTGTCAAGACATATGTCAAAGTGACGTTCACATATTTAAGTCTCACATTGTAAAGCCTTTCTTGTTACACAGACATCCACAGAAATTAGACTCCAAATTATCCGCTCCCCTTCTTACCAACCCCACCAGCAAGAGAGGGACAAGGGCAGAGATTCTGGGTTGGGATAACGATTCCCTGAAAACAAACACAAATGGAATAAGGAACACACAGTAACAGCAACAATATTAAGAACAAAAGTATACAAAAACAGAAGGTTCTTTCCCAAAACAAGTTGTTCACCACCTCTGCTTAATTCCATATGGTGACCGGGACAAAGACAGGATTGTGGCTGTTCCCACTACTAGTGTGGGAACCCCATCCCCAGGCCCAAGACACCAGAAAAAAATGACAGAAAAAAGCCCAGAACTAGATTGTCTGTGTTGCACCATTGCTTTTTCAGACAGCTGTGGAGGCAGTGTTTGGCTTGGCTCAGCTTTCCATGCCTCGCTCCACCACTGCTTCATTTCTTGCACCTGCTCCTGGTCTGCCATTCCTCCATTCCCAGTCCTTTTATTTAGAACACCTTTGGACATGAGTCTTGTCCTTTTTCCTTTAACAGGTGTTCGAACCTTCCTGAAAATGGTGATAAACAGTATCAGTTTTGAAGTCAAGATAAATGGTAGAGTTGAAAAGGTCTCTCTCTCTCTTTGCAACAATAAAAGGGATTTTATACAAAATATTTTTGATTTTCAAAGATGTCAAGCAAATCAAAACCTGTCTTCAGAAAGAACCATATGGATGCAGAATGTCAGGAAAGTATAATAAGTCCTGAATTTTGAAGAGCTTCTTAGTTATCTTCAGGGGTTTAGTGTAATTATACATGGCTAGAAGAGAATCTATGGGACAGTATTCTCCATTTGTGATTCTCTTGTAACCTTTAAGCTATCTTTTTTTGGTTTTGTTACAGCCAAATAAATGTAGTAATTAATGTTGGTTTGGGTTCGTGTTTTGTTTATTAATTCCTAGTTAGTTAGTTTTCTGCAAGAAGCAGTATACAAACTTTTGGAAGTACAGAGATAGCCTGGGGATTCTTTCAGCTGGGCACAGGCTACAGCATCAAAAGGATATTATCATGGAATAAAGTTGACAGGAGGCAAAATACTATATATGAATCCTCTAGTCCTATAGTGCTGTTATGATAAGAAATGTCACTGTGGCATATTGTGCTGAATAACAAACATTCCTTACCTACCCACTTTAAAAGTGCAGGGAGCTGAAGCTGCTGGTTACCATTAGAAAGTGAAAAGAGAATCTGGCTTTTCTTCTTGAAATTGCACTGAAAACTTTCCTGTTAATTATGTCTGTGGTGGAGCAAAGAGTAGGAAGTTCTGAAAATGTCTACTGTAGGCACATGAAATATAGTTTGGCTATTTTAATTAAAAAAGTTCTAAATATAACTAACTTTAATTTCAGAGAATAATTAAAAATGTAATTAGTTAACATTACTGTGTGACATCATTCACTAAATTTTTCATGGAAAAATGCATGAGGATATTTGGTGTGTTTACTGGGATCCTTCTGTGATTTTAATGATTAGCAATATGATGGTGTAAATAAATACACCCACTGGAAAATTTTGAATATTTTCAGGGTTGTATTGCATATGTAAAAGGTTACAAAAACATAAAGTAGTGGGATAATAAAGTCCTTGAGTTAACTTGATAATACTTTTGCTTCTTCTAGTATATATTTTTTTTCCCCAGTTTAACTTGTATTAGTTTGGGAAAACCCTTAGCTGAACTAACATGAAGTGCCTGTACAGAGGGCAAAACCATCTGTGAGTGACCCACTGATACTGCAGTGGAGTCACAGTTCTGAGTACACACCATGTGAAATTAGGCCATAGTTAATAGCTGCTGCTGTCATCACACCAGTCCCTGCATCACATATGCACACCTCGTGTCTGCAATACAATTCCTGCGCTATCGTCTCATGAGTCTTTTTATAATTTTGCTAATTCTGGTTTTTTTCATTGGTCTGAATTGTGACTGCAACTCTTTCCCTTACCTGTGTTTCTGCACTGAGCTATCATCTGCCTAGTCCCTCTACTCTAGCCATGCTTCTCTCCCAGCCCAGGAAAGAGCCAGTGGATTTGAACAGGGCAATGGATGGTTGTAGGGCCTCACATGGAGGATGAAGGAGAGACATTTCAAAGCTGCCTCTCAATGGGATTGGATGGAGCTCAATTATGCCAGTTTAACATCTCCTAAATGCAAACCTTGGCTTCAGTTACAGAATCACACAATATTCTGCATTAGAAGGGACCCACAAACATCATTAATTCCAATTCTTAATTGAATGGCCCAGTACAGGGATCAAACCTGTGGCATTATTAGCACCATACTCTCACCCATTGAGCATATCTCAGTTGCTGCCAGTGTCCATCCTTTTCTATTGTTGTGGTTTTTTTCTCATTTGCCTTTTTACATCTGTCCAAAGACAGCACTGACGCTATTGGACGGTAGAAAAACGACACACAGTCTTCCGATCTAGAATTCAGCTCGAATTGATTTATTAAACATCTGACTCCATATTTATAATATTTCTACACAAACGAGGGATTGGAGGAGAAGGTTGACACCACTCCCATCCCATTGGTCAAAACAACAGTCCATCAGTTGATCCGTCCTCCAAGAGAAGAATGTAAGCAAAACGCCATGTACCATAAGCACGGCTTCTAACAATAACACCCGAGCATGTGAAAGAAAAACCCAAATATGTAAACATAGAATTACAAGAAAATCAGAAGGCTATGAAAGAATCAAGGCAACACAGCACCACAGAGCAAGCATTCCTTATTAAATTTACTCGTACAAATTCATTTTTCTACAAGCATGATATGAGAGCTACAGGTTACAGACAAAAATTTTCAACAGGGTGTATATATGTAAAATGAAGATATGTTCATTGCTCTTTGCAGTATCGTACCTTAGTCTGTTCAGAGATTATACAAACATTTGTTTGTATAATTATATATATAATATATAAAATATATATAATTATTATATAATATATATATAATTTTTTGAGATTACAAGAGCAGTAGCTCCACAGTCAATGCAATCTTCTGCATTGTTGTATGCATTGTTGTATGTATACATGTATACATGTATTGTTGTATGCACAACTTGGAAATTAACACTTCTTCAGTTTAATTACAGAAATGTATGCAGAAATAAGCTCAAGAGAAGAAAGCACATCAATATACGAATCCATCTGAATATATGAAAATTGAGGGAAATTCTTACGCATTACTATTGAGAAAATCACAACTCCGAGGAGCTGAAGAGAAGACATCCATCCCAGTGGATGGATGGTTCATCATTTGAGTCCCTAGAATAGATGAAAAAAACTTTGTAACTGTTAATTGGTCAGGGAACACCATAAAACTAAGAATAGAAGTAAAAGTAGAGAAAAACAAGAAACTTGCCCAGACAAAAAATAACCAAGAAACTGGTACTCCTAAAGCAAAGCATCACTGATTAGAGTTATTCTATCAGAAAGCAAATTTAGGGTATTTGAACAGACATGAACAGATGATCTCAAGAGGTTTGCTTTAAATGAAATGATTCTGTGATTCTGCAGCTTTGATACTTCTCTGTGGATATGCATTTCGCTTGGCAGATTCAGTAGGACACACCAGTGTATCATGAAGAGTGAGTTATATTATAATCATTTAGTCACAGGGAGAATTCAACACTGATATATATCTCTATCTAACTGCTCATGCATGAGAGAAGACTATAAATAGCCATCAAAGAATTAAAATTGGAACTTAGGTGAATCTTAAGCAATACTTAAATTTATTACAGAAATAAAAGTCACAGTAGCTCATTTTATTTTCCCTCATTTCTAGGGATAAATATATAGATGAAGCATAGGAAGTTGCTGATTTAGGTTTATTGCCCATCTTTGTAAGTACTCAAATTACGTTTTGACACACATTTGAGATATCAAAGCACTGGTGCACCAACAGGGTGTAATTGCCCCGACCAGCCTGTATGCACCTTCTTTTTCAGTCTTGNTTTTTGAGATTACAAGAGCAGTAGCTCCACAGTCAATGCAATCTTCTGCATTGTTGTATGCATTGTTGTATGTATACATGTATACATGTATTGTTGTATGCACAACTTGGAAATTAACACTTCTTCAGTTTAATTACAGAAATGTATGCAGAAATAAGCTCAAGAGAAGAAAGCACATCAATATACGAATCCATCTGAATATATGAAAATTGAGGGAAATTCTTACGCATTACTATTGAGAAAATCACAACTCCGAGGAGCTGAAGAGAAGACATCCATCCCAGTGGATGGATGGTTCAACATTTGAGTCCCTAGAATAGATGAAAAAAACTTTGTAACTGTTAATTGGTCAGGGAACACCATAAAACTAAGAATAGAAGTAAAAGTAGAGAAAAACAAGAAACTTGCCCAGACAAAAAATAACCAAGAAACTGGTACTCCTAAAGCAAAGCATCACTGATTAGAGTTATTCTATCAGAAAGCAAATTTAGGGTATTTGAACAGACATGAACAGATGATCTCAAGAGGTTTGCTTTAAATGAAATGATTCTGTGATTCTGCAGCTTTGATACTTCTCTGTGGATATGCATTTCGCTTGGCAGATTCAGTAGGACACACCAGTGTATCATGAAGAGTGAGTTATATTATAATCATTTAGTCACAGGGAGAATTCAACACTGATATATATCTCTATCTAACTGCTCATGCATGAGAGAAGACTATAAATAGCCATCAAAGAATTAAAATTGGAACTTAGGTGAATCTTAAGCAATACTTAAATTTATTACAGAAATAAAAGTCACAGTAGCTCATTTTATTTTCCCTCATTTCTAGGGATAAATATATAGATGAAGCATAGGAAGTTGCTGATTTAGGTTTATTGCCCATCTTTGTAAGTACTCAAATTACGTTTTGACACACATTTGAGATATCAAAGCACTGGTGCACCAACAGGGTGTAATTGCCCCGACCAGCCTGTATGCACCTTCTTTTTCAGTCTTGTGCAATCTCTCCCCTCCTCCCTCACAGTCCTTGGGGTCTGCCCTGCTACAGTGCACCTTGAGGCAGGCTTCCATAGAAACAGCTAAGCCGTGAGAAAATACTGAGAGATGCCCCACCCTGAGCCTCCATGTGTGCACCCTACGCTCTTTGGCTCCAGAGCTGCAGCTGAGCCATGCCCTGGCCCCTGGTCCTTGACTGAGCTGCACCATGAGTGTGTCATGCCTGCCTTGTACCTCACCAGTCCTGACCCTGCTTTCTTGACTTGACTCCCTAGCTTGATTCCCTTGACTCTCTGGACCCCCATGGGATGAAGCCCTCATCAGAGAGGTCCCTGTGCTGCCTTGCTGTCAGCAAACCTTCCCTTGAGGAGCAACCGCCTTATTGCTCACTTGGTAGTTTTGTACTGAGAACAGAGAATACAAAAGAAATCTAGGATTAGACACCTATGTATTAAAAAGGTGTATTTCCATAACAGCTAAGGTTCATTGTCCTAATGATGTTGCCCAAAGTCAGGTGCTTCAATTCCAAATTTTTGGCCAACAATTTCAAAATAGGGAGATTTTTTCCTCCATTCCTGCTCTGTGCTATAACCTATATTCTTTCTAGCTAAACAAATGGTAGTAGTCAGGATCTAAAATAAATTATCATAGGATCATAGAATATTTGGGGTTGGAAGGTAGCTTTAAAATTCCTCTGGTTCACCCCCTCTGCAATGAACAGGGACATCTTCAACTAGATCAGGTTGCTCAGAGCTCTGTCCAACCTGCCACTGAATGTTCCCAGAGATGGGACATCCACCACCTCTCTGAGCAACTTGTGCCAACGTTTCACTGCTCTTGTTGTGAAAAACTTATATCTAAACTAAACATTTTCTCTTTTAATTTAAAACCATTACTCGTTGTCCTATTGTAACAGGTCCTGCTAAAAAGTTTTTCCCCATTTTTCTTATAGGGCCCCTTTGAGTGCTGAATAACTGCAATAAAGTATCCTCTGAGCTTTCTTTTCTCCAGGCTGAACAACCCCAAGTCTCTCAGTGTATATTTATAAAAGCTTCATGGGCATCCTCTGGAGTGCTTCAGTAGGTCCAGGTTCTTCTTATATTGAGGATCCCAGAGATGGATGCAGCACCCCAGATGGGGTCTTTACAGAGCAGAGAGGCAGAGTAACCTCCCTCAACGTGCTGGCCACGCTGCTTTTGATGCATTTGGCTTTCTGGCCTGCAAGTGCAAATGGCCAGGTCATGTCCAGCCTCTTATCCACCCACACCCCCGAGCCCTTCTCGGCCAGGCTGCTCTTGATCTGTGCATCTCCCATCCTGTGTTGATATCCACGGCTGTCCTGGCTCAGGTGCAACACCTTGCACTTGGTCTTACTAAACCTCATGAGATTCCCATGGTCCCACTTCTTGATCTTGTTCAGGTTCCTCTGGATGTTATCCCATCCCTCAGGCATGTCAGCAGTACCACTAAGCATGGCACCATCTTCATGGAAAGTAGATCAACATCTTCAATGTTCACAGAGTCAAAAAGGAATCATGTAAGTGCAAGGTATGTCATTATCACAGCCATTAAAGAACTATGTAGAAGGTTCCTAGATTCATCTGCTTTTTCAAGAAATCTCAAGACATTCCTTCTAAATTTCATTGACTATTATAATTATATATTATTCTGAAAGGTTTTATTATTTCTGATGTATTTTAACTGCAGGGTTGTGAGGTAATTAGAAGGTTTTGTTGAACTATACAAAAATTAAATGAATTTTTATTAAGCTGTTACCTCTAGTGCTATCTACCGTAAGCTTGATGGGATCTTTTCATGAATCTCCCTGCAGGCTTCTAATTGACAGTGAATCACAGTGCTGCTTCCTCAGTTAAAAAATGCCTGCAAATTTCCATTGCTTTGTAGCAGATATTATTGTGGTCATCACATTCCTATGAATAAACCACCAGCTTTAGAAGATAGTAATGCTTTGTTGTACCATACCTTCCATGACATCACTCATGGTTTCTCTCTTACTATTCATTTTTCATGGTATATTACTGGAAGTGTTTTGGGGATTTTTACTGTAAAAAAGATCACAAACAGGATGTAGGCGTACTGTAGGGAGAATGACAAACTGAGTTGAATGACCGTCATCCCTATAGCGTTTAATAGCATTAAAAACCACTTCCTCTATCTTTAGAATTGTATTTTTTTTTTCCGGACACTTCTTTAGGTAGAAAATTTAATGCATGAAACACATATGTATATTTCAGTATTTAGAAATATTCCTCAAGTGTGGGCAACTTCCAATTTTATCTGCTGAGACACAAAAGAGAAGCTCTTTTTAAGAATGATAAATAGTTTTTCCTTTGAGATAGATTATCTTCTGGGAAGAAAATATTCATATAATTTCTCTTTTGGTGTTCCTCCTGCCCTCCTGTCAGCAAGGCAAACTTTGCTTTCTCCAGAGAAATATACATGAAATAAATTCACCACACAACCTGCAGTTCCTTATAGGCAGATCCTGTCAATATGTGTGTAGGTCTCTTGCCTTTCATGTTCTGTCTCCACAGACGCTTGTGTCCGCTGCCTTTGCAGGCTTTGGTGTGTTCTCTATCTTTCTTCTCACTGATTCTTCTTGTATTGCAAATTATCACAAGAGCAGGGCGAA
>VYZR01042262.1:21462-36027 GCA_013400675.1 Oxylabes madagascariensis
ACTTGGTTTCCAAATCAAGATAAAACTGCAATCTTCCTTTTTTTTTTAACTTCTGTGTGAAGGATCCTGTTTGTTTGATCTGTCCAGGGTAGATCTCATCAGTAAAGGGCTTTTACACACATTTTCATACACCGCTGCCATTGTCCTTTGTTCCAGAGCTAAGCTTTGGCAGAATAAGTCCAGTCATCACAAAGTGTATTATTATGTGCAGGCACACTGTTGAATAAAGTCAGTCTTGATCAGAACGGAACTGTATGAACACAGCTCGGTGCTTTTTCATTCTGGGATTAATTAAGACTGAGGAAAACACTGCTGAATCCTCTTCTGGAAGACCAATTCCAAGCACTTTTTGAAGGCACATCATGAACATTTGCTCCTACATGTTATTTCTGTGTTTCCTAGCAGAAACTTATTAGCAATTCAGTAGTGAAGGGATTACTCATTAGCTGGTAGCAATATGGAGCTGAAAACCACATAAGAGTGCCAAAGGAGGCTCTTATCTGTATTGTGCATGCCAGATAAAGGACAAAAGCAAAAACATAGAAAAGTCTTGAAAGTCTTGGCCTAAGTGTTGTTCTTTCAGTCAAAATAATTTTTGTGAAAAACCTCAAAAATTCTTGGGGTCAGCTCTTACAGAGAATTAATGAATATCTAAGGTTTGCATGTAGGAAGGGCAGATCCACAAGTAAGCAGCAGAAAAACTTTCCCAGGCTTGGCACTGCAGCAAGAACACGTGCAGATGGGATACTCCTGTTGCCAGAAGTCCTTTGTGTGTGCTCCACCGCAATAATTACATGAGATACTGCACGTACATTTACATCTTTATAAAAGAAAAACCCAACAGACAAACAGATGACAGCTGCCCACAATGGATCCATCGGTACTGGAGGAGCTCATGTTCATTCCGCTTTCAGACGCTGTTAAAACAACACGTTTGTAAGCGTTTAGTCAGTATCCTGATACAATATATTCGTAAAATGTTATAAAAACTCACATGGCCATATTTCACTGAAAGGAGATTGGATCCCCTTCACCGGACTTTTTAGTATTCAGCTCAAAAGAGAGTATCTGACCTACTTAAATTGACATTAATCTGTCCAGATGCTTAAATGACCCATTTTTGTAAACTCAAAGCCCGTTAGTTCAAAATGTTATCACAGATAAAAATTTAAAACTAAATGACCTTATCTACATTGTTTTCATTATCAGTGCACACAGTATCTTGAAATCCCTTAGTATGGATTTGTGTGCATCTTTTAAATAAAAAAAAATCAGCAAATGCAATATACTTTCTGAGATCTTAAAATGGGCAAAAGATGAAGAAATACTGATCCAGCTAAACCAGCTAAACAGTTTCCTCCCACATTCTGGGATTGCTTATTTTTGTCATCTAGGAAGTCAGAATGTGTCTTAAGAGTGACGGGTGGGAAGTTATGCAGAGGAACACATGGTGAGAGGTTAGGATTCAATTCCCATCTCAAGAAAAAACTCTCTGGTTTTCTGTAATCTTACTTGACACCTCTCGAGCCATGGTGTCCAGACCCCAGAATCCATAGTAAAAAGCATGATATATACATGTATCCCTAGTATATCTGCTGTACAGTGAGGGTCAGGATGGGACAAGACTTGAATCACTGCATCAGAGAGGACCTGCTGCTGTACATGCATGATCACTTTGGCTTCAGGAGATGAGTTTTAGCAATGGTGTCATTTCTCAGCACTTTATGCAATTATGCTGTGCCACAGCTCTCTCTGCTGCCCTGCATCAGATGAAGTTCCTCAGCTGGTGAGTAGGGAAACATTATAGAAAGAAATCCTGATCAATAGTTTCATTGAAGGTTGCAATTGCTTCTGCTTTTTTCACCTCTGATCTCCACCTGCCCACAGTGGAATTTCAAGGATTTTTGGGTTAAAAGCTCAGGCAACTATGACGGCTTGGTAGAGGGGCCTTCCCTCTTCATCAGAAGGTGAATGCCCAAGAGCTCCTTCTTCAGGAGACATTTTTTTCCCTTCCACAGTGAGCAGGCAGATTTTGATTGACCTTTATCCTGGCAGCTGGTAGGTGGAGCAGACTCCTCCCAGAAGCAGGAATAGGTGGGGATAGCCAGCCCTAGAGCTTTGCGGCTGGGCTAAGGTTTTGCAGTCACTGGATAGACTTGATAGACCATACATAAACCTGTCTGGCTCCAAGGAACAGCACAGCTGACTTTGCACCAATCCACAGTCCTTTTAATCTAGATGAGAATGCTGCCCTAGCACGACCTACAAGCTGAGGAATTAGTTAATTTTCCCCTCTGAATAATAGCTCATGTAAAATTAGTAGGAAGGAAAAAAAGATGTGCTAGTTAAGCACCACATCTTTCTTGGCGGGAGGATGTAAACATTGAAGGGGGATAATATTACCTCCCCTGGGCATTAGACACTTGGTAGTTTGGAGCACATGCGCCTTTGATAATCAACATCAGTATCTCTTTCATGTCACTGAACAGAAAATAGGGCCTCTTCAAAGAGACTAACTCAGAAAAGAAACTGTTAAACAGGCCTGACTGGGTTGAGCAATGCTGGAAATTAAGTACCCTGGAGGGGCAGGATTAGAAGTGAGGTCAGCACTCTCAGACAGGACAAGGGAGTGCATTAATAGCCCTGTGTACTGCCTCTGAAGTTCAGATGGTTGTCACTGAATATCCATGCAGCCCTCTCATTCTCCCCCTCCATATGCTGTTCTGTTAATTAGCATTCTGCCTTCTTGTCATAAAGTACATGAATTAAAGGTGGCCAGGAGCTTACTGGCCCAAGCTTTTGAACTGCTATGGAGTTTCAATTACACAGCCTCACTGAGAATTATTTATTTTGTTTAATCCTGACTTTTTCATAATGTTAATCCACTAGTAGATACTTGTCCTTTATCTAAGACACCAAGGCGTTCAGCAAATGCACATGAAAGAATGAGGCTTTGTTCCTTTGCCATCCGGACTCCTGTTTCATGTGTGCTTCAAATAAAGGAATTTTTCCTTTCTAATGACTCAGAGTTTTCTTTGCTTTAACCCTTCTAGAGACAAATTACTAGCGGTACACTGATGACATAATTTCTCTCCTGGATGGTAACTAATACAAAATTAACCTTTCAGCAGAAGCACTTTTAGAAAAGCACATCTATGTTTTGGCTTTGGCATTCAAAGGTTCTTAATAAAGTTGGGCTTTCATTAGCAATGTTCTTGGCTATTGAAGGTGCCTTCTATTCTTCTGGACTGTCAAAGCAGCTCAAGGAGTGCTGTGGAGCAAGAGTAGGGAGTCGAGGCTGTGCTTACAAGGGTATCTCTGCAGCATAACTGAGAGCCGTGGCCAGGTCCCCAAGGGAGGTTTGTCAGTCCCTCCATCCCTGGGCCATTTGGAAACGCAGAGCCCTTGGAGCCACATGCAGGGAATAATGCACCCTGACAGCATACCCTGTGTCAGGGCAGGCTGCCTGGCCCGGGCAGGGAGCAATGCTGGTGCATTTATGCTGCTTGCTGACCCACAGCTCTGAGTCAGGGGATCTTGGCAAGATACTTCATTGCAAAAATTCAAAGATGCCTCCTAATGAAAGCAAAAGGAAACAAGAGATTTTGTTTAGGTGACTTAAGGTACAGTCTTTCTTTGAGTCCAGGCTCTTTGTCACAACTATTTTCAAGTATGGTTCTTTCTAACAAGGCACTAGTTTCTGTCCAGTGTAAACATGTGTAGACCAATTAATTACTGCCTGCTCTGGCCAGGAAACATTGTCAAGCATGTTGCTAGTAGGCCCAGTATTTAAGCACTGATGAAACTGGTACAGTTTGGATTCTGGAGTCAGTAGCATCTGAAAGAGTTTGTCATTGTCTGCAGAGGTCTGGGCATGTACTTTTTGAACTGAATGTCAGCAATTTGCTCACTTCTCAAGCTGATAAAGAAAAATGGAAACACTTGACAGCAAATCTTCCACTATTCACTGTTCAATGCTTAAACTGCTCTGGCTTAAATTGCTTTGCCCACTCTCCCCGATGTACTCAAATGCATTATTTCTTTCCATTTCCACTTCTTTCCAGGAGCAGATTTTTACACTTTACCTCCTCGATTACTTCAACAGCCAACCCTAAAAGCTTAGCTGCAGAGGACCTTAAGACCTGCTGCAGATACTTTTTCCAAGTAACAGGGAGTTAGGCTCTTGAGATGCTCACAAACTGAGTGTTATTTCTACTGAACAAGAGAGCAGAGCCTGGTAAGCAGGGTCCTCCCAAGGCTAAACACTTTTCCTGTGTGTCCAGCCAGCAGGAGTGCCAAGGGAAACAGGAGAGATTAAAACTTTATCTCAGGCAACAGACTGCAGCACTGCCTCCCCACAGTTTCTGCTGCAGCTTTGGGATTTAAGTTACATTTAGGAGGGGTCTGGCTTGTGAGCCAGCATATCCCAAACACATCTGGGCCTGCCCCTAAATCAGCACTACCAAGATGTGCAGGGGGCGTTACTGGCACCCTGGTATAGCAACTATTTCTGTAGAAGACCAGTGAACCAGAAAGTAAGAGACAACATTTGTGTCAGGACTCCTCTCTCAACTCAAAGATCACTGCATTGGCCATGTACACCATTTGAACCAATCCCTGCTTCATTGTGCAGATGCAGATCTTCAAGGGGATCTTCTCTCCAAAACTCCCCCCAAGAATTTTAAAACAATTCCATTTCACAGTATCTTTTTGATGGAAGTACTGCTGAGTGTGGATTTTTGACGTTTTTAAAGTAAAAGACATCTAGGCATGGTGAAATTAGGAGTCCAGAAAGCCAGAGTGGAATCAGCAACAGACCAATCCCAAATTTCCAGTGTGTGCCATCACAAACTCATTTCTCCATGATGCAGCTCAGGAAATCCAACAGACAAACCTTGGATGCTATTCGAAATTGCTGAATGTAAATTAGGTTTGTTACCTTGGTTATCTAGTCCTATTTCTGATTCTCTTAACTCTCAGTCTCAATCAGCTAGTATCCACTTCAATGGTGTCTGTATAGGTCCATGAGGTTGGCAAAAATTTACAGCTGTAGGATATTATTATTTTTTTAAAAGGGAAAAAAGGTATATGTGATAAATTCAGTCAAAGATCAGCAAAACTCCTTGGATATTTCTCTTCTTCTGCAGAAGGGATACAGTGCATTCTAATGCAGTTTTGAAATAAGATTTAGCACTTTGTTTATGCCATGTTTAAGAGTTCGTATGTGTCTTTTCTAAATAACTGCAAATCAATGAATTCTACTCAAAATGAACTCTAACTATTGTTTGTTTAGTTGAGAAACATTTTGCTGAAAAGCCACAAGAACAAGTGTGACAGCCTTCTCAACGATCTCTTTTTCCCTCTTGCTTTGCAGAGAAAAAACATTGGGACACTGCTGTCCATTTCTTTTTTTGATCCTCCTTCAGCCAGGGATATCAAAAGATGCAGGATACTTACACTTGGTACAGTAACATATGTTTAGCAGTATCAATGAGAGCAATGCAATTAAGACAAAGTTTGATTTATAAAAAGTAGGCTGATTAAATCCAAAATATGCAGACATACATACAGGTTACTACCATTATTCCATGTAAAAATGGAGTAATGGCTTTTTTAAATTTTTTTTTAATTTCTTCCAAAGAGGCAAATACATTGAATTCAAAGCCACATTCTCCTTCTGGTGCACTTGTTACTACAAACAATACTTGTAAAGGGGTCTCTGTTGACAATCACAGGCCTGAATAAACACTCAGCTGGCACAGGTTTCCATTAGCACAAGTTTACATGCCTTGTCATGCTTCTCCAGCCGTCATTTGTCACCATGCTTTGCACAAGATCAGCAAACACTACTCTCTCACAAACTTTCCCCCATTACTTTCTTAGGAAGAGAGGAAGAAACAAACAGAAAAAGGGTGAGGGGTTAGAAGGGCAGCATAACCACTTCTTCAGCAGAGCACTCAAGCTTTGCATTGAAGGGCAGCTTCAAGCCTTCTCTCCACAGACCAAGTGCGGTGCCCTGCTGCTCAGCAGTCTCTGGGGCAGCTCTCCTGGCATAAGGCTCTGCTCCTTGGCAGCACAATGGAGCCAGAGCCACAGAGTGAAGCACAGCCAGGCTTGGGGGTTGTTTCAGTAGTACTTAACTGGCCACAGCGTCTTGGTGCTACCAGCAGATCTGCAAGCCAAGCAATTGTCAGAAATCGTATGTTTTCAGCTTTCACTGACCTTAAAGACATGTAAAAGTTTCTTTGCTCATGCTGGGCTACTGACTGCTCAGACATATTCCTCACAGAGACAGGGTGATTCAAAGTATAGGCACGTCAGGCAACTTCAGGTACACACAAACGATGAGTACACACAGACACAAAAAAACTCCACAAAATATATAAGGATTTTGTCATAAAACCCACATTTAAAGAAAAGCAGTCCACTCAGGGGCATGTTCATAAAGGTACTGCAGAGACTGACCCTCATACAAAGTAAACATTGAGCTCAGGCTGTAGGCTCATGATCAACACCTGGTGAAGAGTCAAGAGGACACTTTGTCATTGCTCCCCCCAGCAGAAACACAACCCTCAACTCAGTCTGGTTCCAGTTTAGAAGCAGTGACATTTGGTGAGTCAAAGTGACCTCGGCGTCATTGGAACTCCCTGACTGCTATTAAACAGCCAGCAGGGATTTACGGAAATAGCAGGATCCAGATGGAAAAGCACGAGGTCTGGGGACAGTGAAGCTACAGACCCAAAAGGTCATTAGCCCTCCATAGGGAGCGCCTGAGCCACAGGAGTGCTAGTCCAGCCCTCAGGCTAAATAGTGGCTGCAGAGCTCGGCAGCCTGGGGAGAAAACCCCTTTTCCTTCCCTTCCCATCCTGCCGTAGGCCCCAGCTGTCCCCTGGCTGCATCTGCTGCCAGGGGCCTTCAACCAGTAAAAGCACCTGGAAGTCAGGCAGCGCATGTTTTTATTTTTACGAGGCGGGGCAAAGGGTCAGGCAGCAAAACAGAGATGGAAAAGCAGATGGCAAGCTGGTTTTGTGCCTGCCTGCCACCCCCCTGCAAAGCCCCGGTGACTGCACACCTCCAGGCCCCAACCCCTATGAGCTCCGCACAAAGCATCCATCAGGGCCAAGGAGAGGGCAGAGCAGCAGTGGTTGCCCCAGCAGCATGGCTTCTTAGAAAGGACGAGAAAATAAGACAGTTCAGTTTCTTTTGCTGCTTTCTTCCGAGTTAGGAGAGTAGGGCAGATTCAGGCATGCTCCAGAGGAACATCGTTCAAGTGAACCACATGTGCTCCCCCTGCTAAACTCCTATTAAACAGGTACGGCTGAACGCCAGACACTGAAGGGACTGGTTTCACACTCAGCTGCCCCATGCGATGTGGGAACAAGCCCAGGGCCTCCCAGTGCCCGCTGTCACCCTGCCACCACGTGCCACTGCCAGCTCCCGCTATCCATGCAGGCCAGCACTGGGGTACCACAGTTGGATTTGTCCATACAAACAGTCTACACTCTTTCTCCGTGATGTCACCTGACTACACGAGCAGCTGTTCAAACAGCATCGAAACCCCCGCTTCCATACTTCAGGGACAGGTACTTTCCTGCTGCTTTTTCTACTCTACCACTAATAATTCTCTCTCTGCCAAAGCACGCATTCAAATGAGTGGAAATGGTGAAACTGCTGGAGCACTGCAAAAAGCTAGAGCTAGGCAGCCTAGCCCTCAAGGGCAAACTGACCCTGGCAAGGGGATGCTAGGAAATCCCAAGGTAAATCTGTGAAAGTAGCATTCAAGCAGGATTTGGTGCCCAGCCTGTTCATCCTGAGATGTTATTGCCCCTTTGAGCAGGATGAGTATTGACACAGGGGGTGGGGGACCTTTGTCATGCAGCAGGAATGTTAACATCCTCCAGACTTAAACGGCACCATCTGAAGAGCAGTTCATATTCTGAACTTAATTTTTCATGTGTACATCATGAGGTCCTAATAAAAATGTTGAAAACTGTCTTTGTTGTCCTCCGGTTCCTACAGGACTCACTTCTCCTTTGGCATTTCTCATTGTTGTCATCTGTAGACAACAAGATTGTTGTTAAAGTTATGGTACCAGCTTTACAAAATGAAAAGGACTTTTTTTAAACACAGAGGAGGAAAAAAAAAAAAAGAGATTAAACAAAACAAAACCAGAAAGAGGATGGGGAGGAGGGAGGGGGAAGTGGGGGAAGAGAAATGTGCCAGGAAGCAGAATAAAAAAAGCAGGGACTTTTATGTTTACTTTTCCCGCCTCCTTGGCTGAATTATAGGGCATAGCATAGTATTTTCAGAGCATCTTTTACAAACTTTATTTAGTTCAGTGATTCACATTTTCCGAGCAAGGTTAACCAAAGGGAGGGGTGTTTCTCCCTTTGCCCCTAACTGTTCCCCAAATTTCAGATAAATTGTATCCCATTGTTAAAAAGAATTGTCAGAAAGGAACTTTTCCTGATCTCCTCCAATGGCATTATTTTCCCTAACAATGTGCAGGATGGTTCATTACTTCTTCACTTTAGAGAGTAATTTAAAAATACTTTGCACAACCTTGAGCCTCAGACTGTGATAAGACAGGCACGTGGTTAAGATTGAGAACTTCACGGTCACTGCTCTCCTAAGCCTGTCGTTTTCTTCCAAACACACGTGCCTAGCCTGGAAAAGCAGAAAGTTACATATGTAAGTCAGCTGACTTTCTTCCCTGGACAGAGTTGAGCACTCCCTGGCAAAAGCTGGAGCTGAAATCAGATGCCCAGAGAAGACATCAGAGCTTATCTGGGACTTCGAGGCCTACGCTGACAGCACCAGAACCTCCAGGCTCCAGCAATTCCCCTGAGCAGCATAGGCTGCAGGCTGATGCAGTGCTTGCCTCCCTGTGATCACCGAGACCGTAAAAGTGCCAGAGTGATGACCCCTCATCAGCTGGCAGAATTTATTTCCTCTCTTTGCCATGCAATACCTGTACAGCACTTGCAGCTCGACTCCCAGCCCATGACCCCTGCAGCTGGGAGAATATCTCCAAGAATTCATGCAAGGCTGTATGAGGGGCTTGCAGACACTTCATTAGTTCTGTCCAATCTGTGCATGGCTCCTCATCCTTTCTGGCTGTGCATTAGAGGGAAGAGCCACATCAGGGCTCCAGGAGAGTGTGCACATGTACAGTGGCTGGTGGGTGCCAGATACTCAGTTAAAGCAACAAGGAATTAAGTGTGTAAGGCATGACAGGCAGAGCAGCCCTGTCACTAAGAGAAAAAGTTTGCAAAACCCCAGGTCCATCAAGAAATTTCTGAATTATTAAAAAAAAAGAAAAGGCATAGGAAAATTTTACTCTTTCCTGCTTCCTTTTCTCTGGCTCAAAGAAGCTTCTACTGTCTCCATAAGAAACAACTGTAAGGTCAGATTTCTTTGAATGGAACAGAGAGGAGAGCCTCTGGTTTCTTTCCAAAAAGCAATTTATTTTAGCTTCACGAAAGGTCAGGAAGCATAAATTGCAATGGATACTTTTCCTGTGTAGCCAAACATATTTCCAAGCAGAACCAGGATGTGATAAGGAAGAAAACAAATATTAGGAGGCTAAAGAAAACCCTAAACTGCAAACATTTCTTACTGTAGAATGGTATCACTCTCCCAATTTAAATGTGGGGGCTGGAAGGAGGGTCAGAAGTGATAGATGTGACTTAGATAAGCACAGAGGATCAATTTTGGAGGATAGTTACCCATCAGAAGAAACATCCCAGCAGTGAATGGAATTCCACCAGCTTTGTTTAGTCTTGACTTTCTATCACAATCCTTTATGCAACAACAGAAATTGTGTGTCAACCAGAAAGTTCATAACTCTGCTGGATAATGTTGAATGCATACAGCAATATAAGCAACCTGTTATCTACAGTAAATGAGGTTTTTTTAGGTCCTTCAACCCAACCTCCATGCTCCTAAAAGCAGCATGTTTCACTGTTTGGATGCTTTTATTCCCCCTTTTAGTTACATGTAGCTCCGTTTCAGCAAGTGATGGAGAAAAAAGCAAAAGGATTACCTAGGGAACACTGCTTAGCTTGTAAACCAAGACTATCATACGTACTTTTGTGGGCTTAATCCACAAGGTATTTAGTGGATATATTCTCCAGCCAACAAAAATTAATGAGATACAGATCCCAAAAGGGGAAAAAACTACTGGATAGATTTATATTATTGCCTATTGATATCCCTAGTGCTAAGGAAGCCTGAGAAGTGGAAACAATATGGCTGTGTCTCTAGAGGGCCCTATCTGTTTACTTGTTTTCACTTGAGTCAGCACAGGCTCTTAGTAGCCCTGCCTGAACATTTTTGGAGGATGTCTACTGCCTGCTTGAAAATGGTCTGTGGCCAAGGAGGCCAGAGCCCTCTGCTCCCTGCACCAGGGAATGGAAACAGACTTTCTGGTTTGTGCTCACACAGCACCCAACACGGGGCATTACAGACTGTCAGTTTTCCATCCCTACCACCGTACCAAAGCAAATAACAACTGTCTTGCTGAGTTTCCAGGTAATAAAGACAAACTTTTCTCTAACTGTCATGGCCACTGACTGTTTATGTTAATCAAAGCGACACCAGCATAAAGTGCTGAGCTGCCAGAGTAGAAAGCATTTTACCCTCAGCTGTTTCTGATATGTTTGTGTGCACAGTTCAGTTTACCATTAGGAAGGGCAAATAATGACCCATCTCTAATTTAAGGCTAGGTCCCTTAAGTAATAAATTGAAAGCCAATGTTTAAACAAAGAGACACAACTACAAATTCAGCGTGACACTCTCCAGAAAAAGGGTCACTGGGCAGCAGAGGCCAGACAAACTTCATCTGCCCCCTAGGAGTTTTCTGCCGTACTTGAATGAACACCAAAGATGCTGTTCATCTTTACTGATCCCTGTTCCTAACCATACAAGGGTCTGAAGAAGTCAAGCCAGTTTCTGGATGTAGGTGTGTGATGGTTTCTACATGCCTTTTTTCCTTTGCAAACCATCACACAGACATGCAGCCTGGGACTGCAGCAGCCCACTAAGCAACCTGACATGCAACAAAGGATGCATTTTGCAAAGCAAGACCCAGTGAAGGGCAAAGACTGTGGCTCTGTGACAATCTGAGGGATGGGAAGGGACCTAAAGTACATCAGTGGAGCCCTTCCAGTGCTGATTCGCAGAAATGAGTATGGCCTGTGGCATCACAGGCTATCACCAGTTCTTCCACCATCATTTGGGAATGAGGGGTGTGAAATACTGCTGAAGGATTCATAAAACCTTCTCCTGACCTCTCCCCTCCATAATCTTGGGGCAGAATGGTAAAAAATTTAACAGGATTTTCATCGGTAAGATGATGCAGCCATGTGGCTGTTCCTACTGATCTGAAGATAAATTATCAGTATCAGAGCTACCAGGTGCTTGGATATACATATAGTCTCCCAGTTTAAAAGACTATTTACTATTTTCTCCACCCCTTTAAGCTTTCTGTCAACACTGATTACTCCCATCTAGGGTATGAAAACATGAAAAGTGGTTCCACTAGACAGTAATGAAATTATTTTTTAAGGACTTGTAAAACCTAAACAGCTCTTTCATTACACTCTTCCAGCAAAAGCCAGTAATGTTTCCTGATGGATAAGAAAGAACAGTTGTACCTGTGGAAAAAGGCATTTGAAAGATAGACTTACTTTCCCTAAAGAGCATTCAAAAGCAGACAATGGTTGCATAAAAAAAAGACAAAAAAAAAACCAGGGGAAAAATACCTAATGATATATATTCTCCCAGGGTTGTGGTTCTGCTTCAAAAATGTAGAAGAGGAGGGGAAATCACTGAGTGTCAGCATAGTACAGTCAAAGTGATGGAATAAGTGCCTGGTACATAATCAAAATTCTTATTTTTGGATATGTCCAGATGCTTCTTGCTGTCCTGTTTCTTCTCTGTACTTAGAGTAGGAACCTACACAGTCAGCTGCCTGGCTGAATGAAAAATAAGTCTTCATTCCAGAGCACACAGTTGTATGCAAATATTCCTATTAAAATCCCAGTCTGAAATTTAACCTCTCAGCAGTCCTGCAGACCAATATGTTCAGTCTTCTCTAAACTGTAAAACCTAATGAGAAAATGCTTCCACAAGCTGTGTCTGACCCTGAAGTAGAAGAGCTCGGTTAACCACATGAACCTTGAATGTGTAAATGAAGAATCCTCCCTGCCAGATGCTGTTGCTTCTGACAAACCTCATCTTCAAACAGTGTCAAACATATGCAGTGTGGTGGATGATTGCTGCAGGGACAGGTGGCCTGGTTGGTATTTCACTTGGGTTTTTTTCTTTAATTTTTATAAGTTTGGGAGTTTAACTCCTTAGGCACTTTCAGAACAATAGATGTAGAGGCTGAGTAATTTTACAGGTTAAGTGATAGGATGATTGCACCTACAGCTTTTTATTGTTTCTTTTTGTTCAACCTGCCTCACTTCAGTGCAACTACAAAGATGTTCATGCACAGGAGCAGGTCAGCAAGGGACAAACCTTGTTGCTTGATGCCCTGATTCAGCGAGGACGTATTTCGTTGCTAGCTTGTTTTGGCTACACACCTGCAGAAGAAAAGGTACAAGCTGAAGTGCCTTCCATAACTCAGTCACACAGCAGTGTAAAAAACATTGTGGGAATGCCAATTCAAAAGTAAAAATTAAGGTTTTGATTTTAAAAGCCTAACCAATGATGTGTTTGATGAGAAAATGAGAGCTGCCATGCCTAAATGAGCACATCTGGTCAGCTTTATTTTTAACAGGACAAAGACTCTTTTCTCTGAGGCCAAGATACTAGGTCTTTAATCTTTTTCCATATTCCTCATGCTTATCACATAAGGGCCTATCGTAAAGATGTCTTTATCACTTCTTCCTTTTGATTAAAGGTTATGAGTAATGCTAGCCAATATCAATAACAGTGCCCTAAAAATAAAATTATCATCAAACTAGAACCTTGCAGGGACTTCACTAGTCCCTCATGTATAGATCAGACAGTGCACTCAGAGGAAGGGAAAAAGGAAAATACAACCAAAAAACCACCACATGTGAAGAGCAAGTCTCCAACTATATGATGTTTGGAGAGTCTCATTCATCTTACAGACACTGAAATCCTGGGTGATCTTTATTTTACATTAATCACACGGTTAAATGGCTCAGGTATTAGGCAGGCAGGTTGGGGGAAGAGAAATAATGAGTCATAGGAGCTGGGAGAGCTGAGAAAAAGGGTCAGTAGAGTATTTGCATCCAGGAATTTGGTTTCAAGACTACCATGACAAATACAGGCAGAGCTGTATTTCTCTGAAATACATGAGAAATACATACTACCATGAGAAATACAGGCAGAGCTGTATTTCTGAAGCCAGAGCTGGCTGGAAACAGCTTTAAAGTGTGTCTTTTTAAACTCAGCTATTGAAATGTGTTGTCAAAGTAATGCATTTGGTTAGCAGAGTTTTAGCAGAGCAAAGGGAATTTACATAGCAGCACAAAAAAATCAAAAACCTCTGGGTGGTAATTTCCCCAAGTCAGAGTAATTCCCATCTATCTTGTTCCCCAGCAGCATCTTTAATTGCTGGAGCCTCACAAAAAGGCTGTGTGAGGAAAGGAAGATAATAATTAGCTAAGCTTTTTTCTTGCCATTGTTGTGAGCCTGCAGGGACTGGTCTCTCCAACATTTGTTACTTGGTTGAATCATTTTTTTCTAGTGTGTTGATAGAAGGGGGAGCTGGGATGGAGGAAGGGTGTTGTGCCGTGCAGGATATCTCTAGGGTACTTCAGGGACATGAATTATGCAGGCACTTGTCAAAGAAAAGTTTCACAAAATCACGGCTTTTTAGAACTATGAAAGGAAAATCCTGATGTTAATGTAGGGCAGCTTGGGCTTTACACTGAAAAACTGAAGGAGAGCAGATTGAGATGAGAGGTTAGGGAGAACTGTTCCCCTGTGAGGGGGGAGGCCCTGGCACAGGGTGCCCAGAGAAGCTGTGGCTGCCCCTGGATCCCTGGAAGTGTTCAAGGCCAGGTTGGACAGGGCTTGGAGCAGACTGGGATAATGGAAGTTGTCCCTGCCCGTGCCGGGGCTGGAATGAGATGGGCTTTAAGGTCCCTGCCAACACAAATTGTTCTGGGATTGCGTGATTCTAGGAAAAAATCTGAGACCTGAAACTGAACAAACCCAGCAGAAAAGCAGAGTGGACCAGCGGGTGGAGTCCTTCTTTGTTGCTGCTCCTTTCCACCTGCAGCACCAAGGGAGGGTTTGGTACAGCCTGAGTAGCAAAGCAGCTTTGAAATGCTGGTTTTCATCTCTGGAGTCCTGCCAGAGAAAAGATATCCCATAACAGAATCATTTAGGTTGGAAAATCCCTCTAAGGTCACTGAAATCAACCATCCCCCAGCACTGGCAAGGCCACCACTAACCCACATCCCCAAGTGCCACATATACAGGGCTTTTAGATCCCTCCAGGGATGGGGACTCCACCCCTGCCCTGGGCAGTTGTGTCAGGCTGGACAACTATTTGGATGAAGAAATTTTTCCTACTATCCA
>VYZR01042264.1:27760-40706 GCA_013400675.1 Oxylabes madagascariensis
CCAGAGAGGAAATAGACACGACTTGACAGTACCAGAATGTAAAGGTAGGGTGTAAGGAAGACAGAATGATGTTGGTATTAAAGATTAAACTTGCAGTGAAAAAGAAAAAAATGCAAGATTTTCAAGACTGATAAGGTACTTTAGTACTTTATTGTTGATAAAAAGTGTTTTAAACAGATAAATGACAAAAATTGTGACAAAATAAGCAGCCTTTCTGCCTTAAATATACAGACTATGGAGGCCAGGTGAAATTTCGCAATGAGTGTAGGAATATTGATTGGAGGAGAGACAAACTTGAGACAGATCATTATGGCAGAGAAAAAACAGCTAGTTAAAAAAGAGTTTACTATAGCTGATTCAACGACTGTGTACAAGCAATAAGAAATAACATGAACATGTGGCAATAGATGACCTGGGGAACAAAAAGTGAGATTTTAATTTAGTATTGCAGACTGTAAAACTGGATATTATACAGGCAGCACATTAGTATGTGCATTCTTTTAACAACCAACTCTAACAAATGATCTTAGCAACATACCACTCTACCTCCTTGGATAGTTTCTGACACAGCTTCATTGATGCTGGTAGCAGTCACAGTTCTTACACTTGATGATGCCAGTAGTGTAAGATACTTTTGCTTCCCTCAAGGTCTTCTGGCATTCCTTCCTGCCTGTTGTCTTACAGCACCCTATGTTCACAATTATAAAGCCATTATAGTGTGAGGTGTCACTCTTTCAAATGGATTCCAGAAATGACCCAGACAAAAAATCATTAAACCTCTCCCTCATCCCCTATTCAAAAAAAAGTGCTGTTACTTTTCTCCAAAACATCAGTGCCTTGGTTTTGTTAACAGAACATCGTCATGCACAACTGTGCCCATGCGGTATGGGAAACCTGTTAATTTCATATATGCAGTTTCTATGGCAGCATTTGTTGGACTTCATGAAATACGTGAACTTTTGAAATGGCTGACAGATGTGTTTTTTATAGCAGCTTTGGAGACATTGATGGTTTTGCAGCTGTGGCTCTGATGAGATCTTGTTTGATTTGTGTTTGCTGATCCATAGAAAATGCACTTTTGGATGCTTAGATTGAAAACAAGAATGAGGAAGGAGTCATCTTCTTCTAGAATAACCCATAACTGTTTAAGAACTTTCTGAAGAAATTCCATTGCAGGAGGAAACACAGCAGAGCAATACACATCCAATGGAATTTCCTCTTCTCATAGTAAGTGAAGTGCAATATTGTTGCTTATTCAAAGAAGTGATCTACATATTGTACAGTAATCTTTTTACTGAAGAAAGTAATATTTAAAGAAGAGGCTTCAAGTATTATGATCACAGCAGATACCTATGCGCAGTCATCTACCACAACTGTGAGTTATGCTGCTGCTCCTGCATTGTCCTACTGCTGGAGATTCAATTAAACATGACATGCCTATCTTCCAAAATTCCATTTTTTTATGCTTCCAGAAACATTTCTATATATATAAGTTAATATACTACTCTACAGGTTGTCTCATGCTCATCATGGTAGTCTCTTAAACTCTTACAAAAGTTCACCTAACAGTCCAAGCGATCAAACCAAAATTAATGTTGAGCTGGAGACATGGCATTTGCCTTTACTTATGCAGAAACAGTGCTGTGTAGGGCACCACTTAATGTTCCTCCATACAAAAGTTAGGGCCAATCTTAAGTTTTCTTCTATCATGGATCTCACTCCAGTATGTGACCAGATTCTGTGAGTTGTCATCATATTGATCTTCTAATGTCCTTCCCTATGTTTACAGCATAGAAACAGATCTAAAACTGTATCCAAAAGTCTAATCAAGGTGGAATGTAGGAGAATCATGTGCCAATTAATACTCAGTTATTCCAGTTAGTAAATCAATAGCTTTAACACAGAAAAATAAAGTAGCAATAATGCTACATCACATATAAAATAAATTTTACTTTAATGTGAGATAGCAACAAGACATAAAAATACAATACAATTTTGCTTCATAAACCCAAGCTCATGTCCTATATTACTGTCAGCTTAAGCTTCAGCTTTAAATAATATATGTAAATAACAGTTCATTGTTGTATTCCTATGGCTAGTTTTGCACTATGGTCAATAAAATAAATGACATATATCAAGTTATATAGCTGTTACTGGCAATTCAGAAACAATTTTATGACAAAATACATCACACAATCTATCCTTCTATCTGATACTGTAGTGGTTTAGCCCCAGCCAGCCACCAAGCTCCACACAGCTGCTCATTCAATCTCCCCCCAGCAGGAACAGGGGGAGAATTGGAAGGGTAGAAGTCAGAAAATTTCTGGGCTAAGATAGACAGTTTAGTAGAGAAAGCAATTGCTGTGCACACAAACAAAGCGAAAAGAATTTATTGATTCACTGATTCCCATGGGCAGGCAGGTGTTTAGTCATCTCCAGGACAACAGGGCTCCATCATGTAAAGGTTACTCAGGAAGACAAACACTGTCACTCCAAATGTCCCTCACTTCCTTCTTCTTCCCTCAACTTTGTGTACGGAACATGATGTCATATGGTCTGTAATATCTCTTTGGTCATTTGGGGTCACCTGTCCTGGCTGTCTCCTCCCAACCTCCCATGCCCCCCCAGTCCCCTCACCATGGTGGCAGTACGAAAAGTAGAAAAGGCCTGGGCTCTGTGCAAGCCCTGCTCAGCAGTAACAAATATGTATCTGTATTATCAACCCTGTGTTCAGCACGAATCCAAAACACATTCCCATACGAGCCACTGTGAAGAAAATTAACTCCACCCCAGCCAAAACCTGCACAGATACCCATTGCAGTAATATCCATCAAAATATAACTGACAAGTCTGTGTTTTAGAGCTGAAGGAACAGAATTTTTCTCTCTCCTATGAAAACCCTTACTAGGAAATCCTTGTCTATGTTCTGCATCAGTGAGCATAGGGAAGCCTATGATGTTATAGATTGTTATTGTGTGTACTGTGTTCCACTGTACAAATAAATGTTCAAAATCCAGCAAGACTTTGACTATGCAATCATTTGCTTTTGGTTTTACTATCAATTATTTGCATTGTTACTTCACTGATTAACCAATCATTTTGTATTTCTAACCCTGACGTTTACATGTCAAATGACTCAAGTTTTTTTACATTTGTGGTTAAAAAATACTGATATGTTAGCCTGCAGAGTGTTTGGAAGCAGTTTGCATGTGATTGAAGGAAGTGATAAGGTTGCCCTGTCAGTCTAAAGGATAAACTCTACTTGACCATGAGCTGTGCTGGGTGAACAAAATAATTTCTCTCTGTTGTTACTGAAACAAGATGAAGAGCATGTAGTGAAAGGACAAGGGGGAATGGCCTCAAACTGAAAGAGAACAGGTTTAGGTTAGATATTAGAAAAAAATCATTTAATATGAGGCTGGTGAGGCACTGGAAGAGGTTGTGCGATGAAGTTGTGAATGCTCTATCCCTGGAAGTGTTCAAGGCCAGGCTGAATGGGGCTCTGAGCAACCTGATCTGGTGAAAGGTGTCCCTGCCCATGGCAGGGTGGCTGAAACTAGACGGTCTTTAAGGATCTTTCCAACCCAAACCATTCTATGATTCTTTGATGGTTACTGAAACAAGATGAAGCTATTAGTAATATCTATTGCATAAAAACCATAGAGCAAGTATAGCGACTGAGACAAAATTGTATTGTGAGGACTGGGGCAGTTCTGTATCTCCATTCTTTTTGCCCTGTGTCTGACTAAACTCCACACAAACTAACAACACAGACCTGGATTCTTGTGCGAATGGATCCTGCTGCCACATCAAGTGTGCCCAGGCATGACCTGTCCTGCTGCCAACCCCTTGGCACACATCTATCTGTGACAGCATTCTCCAGAGGAGCAGAGCGATTGCTGGCTTAACCCTATCACCCAGCAACTTGTGGCAGCCAAGACTGCCAAAGCAAGAAAGAGCAGCGAATCGATATGGAGCTTCTGCTGCCAACTTTTAAAAAATACCTTTTTAAAGCAATGGCCTTGCGAGTGAACTGGTAATGGAGTGTGTAGATCATCACATTTCAATTCAGCAAATCCCAAAGCACAGTGTAGCCAAACCTCCAGGTAATGCTTTTTATTCTGCTCTGTGGAGAACTGTTGGGACACAGAAAGACAGAATCACATAATTGTTAGTGTTGGAAGGGACCATCTTCCAAGCCAGGGTCACCTAGAGCAGCTTACACAGGACTGCAGCCAGGTGGGTTTTAAATGAGTCTCTGGAAAGGAAGATTCCATGACCTCCCTGGGCACCTGTTCCAGTGCCTGGCCACCCTCAATGTAAAAGATGTTCGTCCTCTTTACATGTTGAGGTGACATTTGTGTTTTAGTTTATGGCCATTACTCCTTATCCTGTCGCTGGGCACCACTGGGAAGAGTCTGGCACCATTCTCTTGAGAGCCACCTTCGAGATATTTATAAGCGCTAATGAGTTCCCCTCTCAGACCCCTTCTCTAGACTAAGCAGGCCCAGCTTCTGCAGCCTGTCCTCATACGAGAGAAGCTGCCAGCCCTCACTCTCGTTTCCAACTGCTCTGCATTAAAACAGCTGGAAGCACAACGACATCCACCCGTGGCACAGGGGCAGCGCCGGCTGAGGAAGGGAGGGGAAGGACAGGGACCAGCGCTGGAAAGCGGGCGCGGATAGGGCAGGAACTCGGCCCCGCCGCGCCGTGCCCTGCACAAGGCCGAGGTGACGGGACACGGAGAAGGCATCCACGCCGGCCGGACACAGCGGCAGCGCCGGGCGGGCAGAGCGGAGCGGGGCGGGGCGGGACGCGGGGCCCGGCCTCACCGCCTCACCGCCTCACCGCTCCCGGTCCCCGCCCGCGANGGAGCGGCCACTCCGGTGCGACGCGGGAGCGCAGCGCGGAGGTGACTCTGCTCGCCCGCAGCGGGGATGCTGCTGCTGCTGCGGCCGCCGCCGCCGTTAGTACGGGGACTGCAGGCGGGAGAGCGGGTGGCCGCGGCGCCCGGCGGCATGTGAGGAGCGGCGGGAGCGTTCCCCGAGCCCCGCGGCAGCGCTAAGGGGGCCCCTCCCTCCCTTCGGCGGCGGTTCAGCCCGCCCGGAGGCGCAGCGCGGAGGCGGGCGGGCATCCCCGCTCCGGCCGCCCGCGAGGAGACAGCAGGACCGGCCACAAAGGGCCGCCGCCCGCCCTCCTCCGCCCGCCGCGGCGCTGCCCCTGCCAGCCCCGCTCCCGGGGACGGAGGGAGGGGGCTCCCCTCGCCCCCTCGTCACCTTCTCGCCGCCCGATCCATGGGAGGAGCGGGCCGCCTCCCCCTAGGGAGCGCCGCCGCGGCTCGCCGGGACTGAGCGGAGCGGCCGGCGGCCGGCGCGGCGGGAGGATGCCACTGCTGCGGAAGGCGCTGCGCGTCTCCAACCGCTCCATGCTCGCCTTCATCTTCTTCTTCTCATTTTCCTCATCTTGCCTCTACTTCATCTATGTGGCCCCTGGGATCGGTGAGTCCGGAGCCGCCCCCTCGGGGAGCGGGGGTGAGGGCGGAGGTGGGGGGCGCGTCCGCCTCCCCCGGGCTGTCACCGCGGCGGGGAGGGCACGGGTGGCGCCGGGCGAGGGGTGGCTCGGCTGTCGGAACGCGATCCCGCCCGCCCGGAAAGGGTCGGGGCGGCCGGCGGGGGCGGCGGTAACGTGCGCGGATCCCGCATCTTTGTTCTGCTGCTTTCAAACGCTCTAGAAGGTTCATCTGCCATCGCGAGGTAGGTGGATGCTGCCCTTGCTTCTCAGGCTGGCAAAGTGAGGCACTGAAGCGGCTCAGCGTTTCCTCGTGTTACAGTGGTATGAATCGCGAAAGAACTGCAAAACTGCTGGAGTCGCTTAAATGTATTAATCTTCCAAATTGTTAGTAACTGCATTAATAATAAAGCCCGTGTGAACAAAAATGAAGAACCAGTTTGAATATTTGTTGTTTACTTCTGTTAGTGGGATCTCTCTCTCTTCACAGGTTTTACAGTTTGGTAACTTCCACTTCTGAAGGAACCACTTCAGAGGGAGACAAACCGTTGATTTAGAAGAAGCTTCATAAAATAACCGTGCAAGGTCTAAAACAGACCAAAAAAATGTGCTGGTTTCCTTAGTTCACTCTTCTGCTGTTACTGGGAGACCATCAGGCTTTTTCTCAGTGGATGACCCTTTTAGAACTGGTTAGCATTACCCCAGGGCTAAGACCAGTGGTATCCTGTATGGTGCTCTGTGGGATTTCCCTGTGTTGGGTGTCTCTTGATTAGGGAATGTTTTCCTTTTTCTTCCAGGGAATGTTGCCACATTTTTCTGCCCATCTCCTTGTTTATCAGGTGCTTCCTAAATACTTGCAAAATCATCTCTCTCTTCATCCTTGGTGCTTAAAACTTCTCTCTGTAGTCCTTACTACAGTGTGGACAGTCCTGTCCACACTTATGTGACCACTGTGTCTTTATGCTGTTTGGCTCCCTCTTGTTCACTATCTTGTATTTAACTTCTAAACCCTTTCAAGACGCAATTGTTGCTTCTATACTTAAATAGTTCTATATAGTTCACCTATCGTTCTATGGTTCTCCTTTACTTATGTACTTCCTACAATATTGACAAGCCTGCCAATTATTCTTCTAGTTCAAATAAATACAAAAAAAAAAATATTTGGAAATATATTTATAGGATTGGAGTTCTGAACTTTCTCGTCTGTCATTGTTTCCCTGCTGAAAAGCATGTGATGTAGTCTTCCAAGTGAGAATGATGCTGGTATCTATTTAGACGTCTTAGGTCTTTGAGATGCTAGTGCAGGATACAGATATAAAGTAGACTTTAATTGCAAGTAATTGATATATGATTTAAATAGTAGAGTACAATTTCTACATCTTTATAAGTGAAACTTTTAACATCTTACATAATGCAGCCGTAGTTTTACTTTGTTACTTAAATGTTTCTTGCCAATGGGTATTTTCTTAGGAAATACATTGTCTCGCTAAGCAAGGCTTATGCAGTACCTTGTTCAGAATCAGAGCCTTTAGTGATAAGACTTTTGATTTGACTTCATCTTTCTGCTCAGCTATTGGGAATTACATGTATGTTCACTTTCCTTTGTACCAGGAATGAAATGAAATCAACAGTATGTACCGGAAGTGTTCTTGGGGTAGGTTAATTAGGTCTGATCAACCCTGAGGGGAAAAAAGAATCATACTCAAACTAGTTTCTCTTGCTATCTCAGACACAAATACTGTAGTTTGCCCTCTCAAGATGTGGTTTAACAATTAAAAATCTTGAGTAGTTACATGAGTTTGTGAGATTACAGCTCTTTCTAGCTACTGATCAATGTTGTGCTGCCCTGACTGTATCCAATTGTGTTGTGAACTCATCCAATTTAAGTCAAAACCCTGCAATAATGAACTTATTCCTTGTCTGTGACACTTCTTAGGTCCATATTGAAATGCTGCTATGCTGGTCTGAAGTATCCTGGGGAAGCGAATACAGAAAATGGTAAAGGAAAGGGTAGTAGGGAAGTTTTACATCTCAGCCTATCAGCCTGCAAATGTAATACTGATTTCCCAGGAATTTGCTCCTTAAAATGTTACTGTGTGCAATGGAGAGAAAGAAGGCCAGATATTATCTAGAAACCAACAAGCTTCCTGGCAGTATAGTGAAAATGTAAGTTGTAAGAACAGAAGATTTTCAAAGCACTTAGGAACACCCAAGTTTACAGGCAGATGATTCACGTAATAATCCTATGTTGTATGCTCCTGGCATTTGCATACTGTGATAGAATAGAATTTTTCACTGTACTTGCACCTTTTTACTGAGTATAATGAAAGAGATGCATCTAAGTCAAGGCTGACTGTGTGTGTGGAGATGAGGAAGGCTAAAGGCTGGTTATTGAAGCTCAGCCACCTTACCTGTTAGTGGCTTTTCATGAAATGTATTCTGCAGCTAAGTCATAAATGGTTGGGATCTGACATAATTTATGTGTACAAATATGTTTTACTGAAGATATTTTAGCTCACCAGAACATTTTCTTCCTCAACAAGCTACAAGGCACAATGTCATAGAGGAAGAAAATTCTAATTGTGTTGTAGGGAACTGGAGCTGCTCCCTGTCTGGCTTCTCTTCGTGGTGGTCAGAGGAACTGAGAAGAGAGGGAGAAGTTGGACTCTCAAATGTTTTATGGAGAAGTGTACTGGAAGGTGGGAGAGGAAAAATAAGTGAGTTATGCAGATGTCAAAATCGATTGAAATTTTGAATTCTTATGGGCTAATGGAGTGGGAGTCCCCCCCTAGCAAGCAATTCAGGGTTTATCAAAGGGAAAAGACATCTGCACATGTAAGCCCTCAGCACTGGAAGAATTCTCAAAGAGGTCACTATCACATTCCCTCTGTCCTTCAAACTATTTAGAAAATAGAGTTACTGCATTTTTTTTTGATGAAACTGCAAATTTTGTAACAAATGCAGTTTAGGTCAACTTGGAATATTGACAATTTGTTTAGAGAAAAATCTTAATTACTTATTTTAAGGTATTTAGTTTTTTGTCTAATATTTTAAAGTTTTAATTTACACCATAATTACAGATATTGCAATAATATCACTGGGTTTTTGTTTGTTTGTTTGTTTTATTGGGGTTTTTTGTTGTTGTTGTTTTGTTTTGTTTGGTTTGGTTTTGAAGAGACCTCTCAGAATGTTAGTTCTTTGGGAAATAGAAGCTTTTAATATTCCAAGTATTTCAGAATACCAGGGGAGGAAAACCACATTTTCATGTTGAGAAGAATTCATACACTACGTTGGGATTGTTCATGTGCCTGCTTTTCCCTTTTCTGTAAGCACAGATGATTGGATGAGGTAGAGGTGATTGCAACCATACTTCAGCACCCTGGTGGTCTTTTGATAGAGAAGCTGAAACACAAGAGCAGATTGATTTCTAACTGTTAATTAGAGAAGAAAACTATTTTTCTAATTTTAATTTTCCCTGTTTAATTCAGGAAATTAATGTTTAATGTTTCCTCTGAGGTTTTAGAGGAAAACCTTAAGGGATAGGATGGCAAGTTAAAATGGTCAAAAACATTTCAAATGTTTAAAATTTAAAAATTTCATTTAAATGTTTAATGGCACTTCTGTGTGATAGTCTCAAGTATTCAGTGAAAGCAGATAATAGGTGTTGCTTCTCCAGAATAACCACTTTTGTGACAGTACTTCATTTGGTGCTTCTCTGATAAAAGCAGAAACTGAAATTTCTGATCTTGAATTAATAGCCTGTGATTCTGAAACTTCATTGAAAGTTGCAAATATTCATGTATTAATTAAAGGCTGAAGAAGCTAGCTGAGAGCAAGAATATTTGGCACCAATATGGGGATTTTTTCAGTTATAGATTAAAGTAGTAATAAAAGGGACTCAAATATGTCTGGTCCTAACAGCTATCCAGAACCCATATGTAGGTTTGAATTTATATCATGGAAAGGATCCAAAGATTAGGAGAATAAGACAAAGTAAAAAGGCAATGGTGACCAAGGGAGAGCATTTGCTGGTCTAATTTTACTGCCAGACCAACCTGAGTATTGCAAGAGACAATTTTTTTTCAGTTTTCCCTGTTTTTCCCATTTGCTCTCAGCATTGTAACTGAAATTACATTGGACAACAGAGCTCAGAAGATTATCTCCTATTCATCCCGGGATTATTCTTTTCTGTCTCATTGCAGCAGAGAACCTTTTCCAGGTTCGGTGGAAGAGTATCTTAGAGCTCTCCATATTGTAGTCAATTGCAGTCTAGTTTTTGAGCCAGAGGTTGCTTGAATACTAGAACAGGCTCCCCAGGGAAGAGGTCACAGCATCAGGCCTGACAGAGTTCAAGAAGTGTTTGGACAACGTACTCAGGCACATGGTGACATTCTTGGTGGGGGTCCTGTGCAGGGTCAGTAGTTGCACTTGGTGATCCTGATGGATCCTTTCCAACTCAGCATATTCTGTGATTCTAGCTTGTCTACCTTGGATGTAATGACCTATGCAGTTCAAATAAGAAATGGTTATGAAACAGTGCAGTGATCAAAGGAGATGCAGTCTGCATTGACATCAGTAACTAAGAATCCTGAATGGTGAAATGAGATTGAGGAGGAAAAAACAGCTAATGTTTTCTCTCTTATGGTCTTCTGCTTCTTTTTTTTTAATCTTGCTACTTTGTTGTCAGTCCTAACCAAAAGGCAGCTGTGTAGCCTACATAGAACTTGGAAACATCTCTATTGGTTTTAGCTTACAATTTTATATAAATCTATTTCCTGTTCTGTTACTAGGGACTAGTTTTCCTAATAGGAAGAATGATATCACTCCTTTTTGAACTAGTGCAGAAATGGAGGAGAGTGCTGAAAATGCTATCAGCGAGATGAATGTTCATCATTACTTACAGGTGCTGAGCCCATAAATATGGGCACAGCCTTTGTGCTGGTATTCTTTGTTCCTGGCATCTCTGGCAGTTGTGGTATTTCTAAAGACTTGCTGTTTGATTATAGAATAATTTAGATTGGCAGGGACACCTGGAAGTCACCTGATCCAACCTTCTGCTGAAAGCAGATCCTACTGGATTGAATTGCTCAAGGTTGTGTCCAGTTGAGTTTTGAATAAATCCGGGGATGAAGATTTTGCTGTCTCTCTGGGAAACCTGTTCCAGTGTCAGACAACTATGAGCAAATTGTAACATGTTATTGCAATATCCCACCTTATGGTTGTTATTGCCTTGTGTCTTTTCACTGAGTACTTTCAAGTGTTTAGTTTAGTGTTTGTACAGCAGTACCATATTGCTGAAGACAGCAAAAAAATGCATCCTCCTCTTAGCCATTTCTATTTAAGACTGAACAAACCCATTTCTTTTCGTTTCTGCTTGTACACAATGTGCTCGGTTTTGGGAGGTTTCCTCTAGGTGTGTTCTGGTATTAATGTTTGTCTCTTACTGGGTTGGTTATACTGTTGCCAGTATGGGGCAGGATATTGCTGGCTGCATTTGCCACAATGGTAGGTGGCTGGTAATGCCTTGTCTGAGGGTTTTGTAATAGAGCCTGTGTATAGGTTTAGTACAGGTTTAGCTCAAGGGCTGCAGTAAAATAGGACTAATACAACTTGCTTTTTTCTCATGCTGTGTGGAAGTATCTGATAAAAGGCTGATGAGTTTTGCAGGGCATGGTAGATGTTCATGTTTGTATTTTTCTTTCCCCGTTATTGCCTTCTTTTATTTCTTTCTAGGAAATTATTCTCATGGGTCTCTTACAAGTTTCTTGAGTAAATGAAACTTGTCTGTCCCATTGTTTCATAATTTCTGCAGGGAAATGCACCTACTACAGAACTGGTTGTTGTTAGGGAGCTATTTTCAGCTATATTCCATTAAATTCTCCTGTTATTAAAAGCTTAATTTGAAGGCAGAAGTACTTTCATTAGCTGCAGAGGTCTTCTTGCTTGCCTTGCAGTTTTTCATGTCAGTTCCACAAATTATCATCAAATCCTTTAGCTGTGAAATTGTAGTTTACTTTCTGATTAATAGAGACTTTCCTTTTTCTCTTGTGCAAAGTGGAAATTGAGGTTTAAACACTCTGCTTGATCTCTGATTTCCAGTGATCAAATGTTCCTCAGCATTCTGACTAAGGGTTTGAGCTCATTGTACCCATTGAACTCAGGCAGTGTCATGGGTAAGTTTTCTACCTTGGTCTAGGAGGTGCAAAGACTTTTCCATTATGTTGGCCCAGCACAGTCATTCCTAGCATCTAAAGCTGAATAAATTATTGTAGTCTGGTCATTCATGAGTGTCTTTCACTTTTACCAACAGATTAACTTTGACTAAACTTGCATATTTATTTCTGAATCAGTTGTTCTACATCTTTTTCTGATAGTTTTCCTAAAGCCCTTAGGTATTACTCGTTATTAGTCAGGGAACTTGCCTGCGTAAGATTTCAATCAGTATTCATTTTGTGATATTGTTCTTAGTCAGAAAACAGAAAAACCCAGGTACTTACAGAGTGGAGCTAACTTCACAAGGACAAAGTAATTATGAGACCTCATGTGAAATGAGTTTTCACTTAAGCCAGCCAGTTATTTGAATGCATTCTTCTCATGGGTTGAGATGGAGAGATTGTATATCCTGGGGACATTTATCTGCACTGTGGTGCCTTACTGACATGGCCAAAGCTTTAACCATTTCCACATCTGTCTGTGGTGAAAGATAGCTTATCTAGTGACTTCTGATTAATAAGACTATTTCTACAAGTGACTATTTTTGCTTGCTTTTCAATAGTTCTTACTCTTAGGTAATCTTTTGTATTCAAATTATGCAATGATATTATGGGGAGCAGTATGAAATGATTGTGCTTTGTGTGGGATCCAGTGCTAGATTCTTGTGAGCACGGGGCAGAGATTCAGGACTTTAAAATACAAAAGATGCTTATTTGCAAGTTATTGCCAATGGTCAGTTCACTTTTGTAGATTTGTGGTTGTCCTTCTTTACCTTCAGTTCATTCAGTGCATTTATTGAATTATTCTGCAGCTTACTGTATAATCAACTAATAGCCTGAGAGGATAGAACAGTATCAAATATGCTAGAAATTATATTGAACATTGTATCTTTTATCATGCTCAAAACTACTGCTAGGGAAAGAAATTTTGATTCAATTTTTTCACTGTAAATGGAGATTCCCTCATTTACTGTCTCCCAATAAACAGAGAACTGACATTTATCCAAATCCTCAGACTTGCAGTCAGAGGACTTATCCATTTGGCATATCCATTGTTGCAGTGAATATACAGAGGTTGTCTGAAGTATTAAATAAACAACCTTGAAGCTCCTCTGTTGCAGCTGATACAGATTTGTCCATCTGCATCGTTTGAATGATCACTGGTAGCTTTTGTTTTTTTCAACAGATTGAGGTGATTAATATCTTTTTAAGATATTTTTCTTATA
>VYZR01042267.1:2294-18365 GCA_013400675.1 Oxylabes madagascariensis
TATAATCTATATTCACGCCTGAAGTCCCTAGTGCCTTTGATCTTTTGACAGTGAAATACAGAGATTGATAACTATGCCACTCCTTCCATGCAACATGCTTAAATTTAGAGATCTGATTAGGTGATTTTGTGTGATTTTGCATTTTTCCAAAGTGACCTGTTTTTTATTGTCAATAATAAGAATTATAGCTTCCTACAAGTAAGATTTGATGTCTACTCTACATAAATACTCATAAACTCATTTTTAAGTGCTTGTTGCTGAATACTCTTTTGACATCTTATTTTTGTCTGTATCTTTCCTGAGAATGTTGGCACTTCTGTCAGGTGCATAGCAAGTTCCATGTATATCCACCTCTGGATGTGCAAGGGTAGGGAGAAGACAGCTTATTTATAATAAAATTGCCCTCAGATTTCACATATGTTAGCTTCTTCTGCATTGGAAGGTATTGGAAAACGTGTAAGATGGAAGAAAAGGATTACACTTCTCAAATACACTCATCTTACAAGACTTGCTCTCTATTGATTTTTCCTCAGGATCTCTTTGACTCATGCTAACTTGATGACAGAAATCCTTGCTCTATAGGGAAGAAAACACTTCAGCTGTGTAGCTTTAAAACTGATGAAAGGTTTGTTTAAACACTGGGGGAATAATCAAGTCACCTTAAAATCATCTCTGTTCTTGAGATGAGCATAGTGTTGTCTCAGTTTGGGAAAATGAATGGTGCTGATGTGTCTAGTACTTTTTTATAACTGCAGATACTGCGTATTTAAAAAGCAACACATCAAAGTGATTTAATGCATTAATTGGATAAAAGGAAAAACAAGTAAGTCTCTAAATGAAGGAAACTTAATAAAGCTGGCAGATCTTTTGCAAATAGAGAAGTATTTTCTTTGTATAATGCAGAATTCTTCTGAAAGCGAATTTTTTCTTTGATTTAGCCTTGATTAAGTATTTCAGGGGTAAAAAATCCAATTATGCCTAAACTCAATGTGTTGAAAATACTCAGAAGAGAACTTAAAGCTAATTGATGTATCTGAATTCATATTCAAAGTGAGGCATTACCTAACATATGTCTGTGAAGCATTGTACCAAGGTGTTCATTTCCTTGCAGCGTCTTTCTTCTTTCAAGATACTGCCCTCAAAACTTTAAATCAAAACAAGCAAATCCAGTATCACAAATAGACTGATTGCTTTTCAAACTGTCTGAAGAGTTCAAACCACATGCTGAATTAGTGGATCAGAATTCTCTAGAACACTTTCCTTGACTCCAATTAACTTGTTTTCTGACCTTGGGGAACGTCATTGGACATTCTTTTTGTCTGTATATCAGTAATATAAGGATAATGATGTTTATGAAATGATGTTTACAGGGTGTTTTTAAAAATCAATTTATACTGAAAGACAAAAATGTGACATCCTACTGTTAATAACTATGAAATCTCTTTAAACCCAAACATCTCCAAGTTGATGTTACTTTTTTATGTTTCTTACTTCATGCTGCATTATTGTGTGATTATTGGGGTGTTGGTAATGTTGCTACACCTTATCAAGGGCAAAGGTATAATGTTATGTTTCAGTGGCCTAAGAGTACAGACACCAACAAAAGAAATAAGTGAGATAGTAGTGAGTTTCCAATTTCTCACTCTAAGGAAAGGGCATACTTTGGGCCTCTTATATGAGAAAAGTGTTATTTTCCCTTTTCCTTATGAAATGAAAAGTGAACTTTTCTCAACTCTGAGAAAGATTTAAGGCTACACAAGATAAGCTGGCATATTTTGTTGGCAGCACTCATTTGCTTTCTTCATGCTGTGCAAACTGACATGAATAGGTTGTAAAAAGAGGTGATAATACAATGAGAGATAGTTACAAAGAAAATTGAGGGAAAGGTAACCGGTTCATTTTTCTCTAAAATGTAATTTAGTTTTTCCAAACAGCAATAAAACATAGGTATTTAGGATAGTAAGTGGAGGTATGTATATGCCCCAGATGGACTTTTAACTGGAGTAACATCATAATGATATTGGTATCTGCTAAAAAAATCAGCCAAGACCATTTATATGTCATGCTAAAATAGCTGGAAAATTATATTTCCTGCTGGATTTTAAATTTTTACATATGGTCAAATTTCAACAGCAAGGGAGACACTGAGATACTCCTTTATAGAGCCAAATTGTGCCTAGCAAGATTTGCCATAACTGCAGTGACTGGAATGAGTCCAGAAGAGCTTCTTCAGTGCTGGTCCAGAGCTGGACTTGTGGAACAGCACTGGCTGATGCTGTGCTGATAGCTGGGTACATCAGCACCACCGTGGCACAGTGCAGTGGGGTGCAGGAGCCCTGGGACTGGGTGTAGCATCGAGCAGGACCCAGAGGGGATCCCGTGGGGCTCCCTATGGCAGCACAGGGCCAGGGACAGGGTGGTGCCCATTCCCAGCCAGGTCAGCTCAGTGCTGCGCTGGGGGATGGCTGCTGTGTTCATGTGCCTGAGCTGGTGAAGGAAAGCTGCAAAGCTGCTGTGAAAGCCACTGTGGATGGTTTTGCATCTCCCTCCCAGCCTCAGGGACAGCATATATCCAGCAGACATAAATGGCATGTCACTCCTCAGCCCTGGCTGGTGGCACCAGTGCACTGTATATTTACAGTGGTCATGTAAACACAGGTACTTCAAAGGCATTATATGAAGGATATAGCAAAGGCTCTGGGCATGTTTCCTTTGATGTTTTGAGTTGTGGATGAAGCCTGCTATGCTAAAAGAATTTTTCTATGTGAGGTCTGTTTAGCTCTCAGTTTAGCCCCAAAAACCTGAAAGTATGCTGTTTTTCGACTTGGTGTTGTTATCAGTTTTTACACAAAGCTGTAAAGTGGATAAGTTTAAGAATAATTTGAACAGTTATTTCTCGTGTCCTTAATTAGAACTGAGTTAAGTGAGGACAAACCCAGGCTTGGAAGTAACTGTCCCACTTAACCAGAGATCACTGGTCCATGAATCTTTTTTCTATTAATATAATTGCTTCTCTCCATTTTCAGATCATTTTGCATGGATGTCTGCTATGAAAGATGTTCACTAATGTTTACTCTGCTTAACTTGGAGTGTACCAATGCATTTAAAAGTGCCTAAGAGGATACATGTGTGTAGACAATACATAGCAACTGCCTATTTAACTCATTGCTTTTCATTCTCATGAATACATCATCAATGTCTCAGATAAGGGTCAAATGAACAAATGATAATTAAATATATTTGATAGAATTAGCTTTATTTGCATTGTTATTAACTTCATCCATTCAGCTTTTGTTCTTGGATGATGTGAGTGAATTTTTCAGCTGTTAGAGGCCCTTTTATCAGCTTTGCCAGTGATATGCATGTGCTTCTCAAAGGAAATGCACTTTTCTCCATGGCTTGCTTCAGAGAATAAAAGGGTGTTTTGGAAACTGTGAAATGTATTATAGAGAATGACTGTTAATTCCCTGTCTGATATAGCTGGACTTTAGTCAACAGAAATGCTGTATGGCTGATAGGAGTTTTTGAACTATGGAGACTGTGATTAAAAGTAATTAAATATTGAAATTTTTAAAAGATATCTATGAACCCTGACTCAATAGAAGTATATTTAAATACTGTTCTTAGATGAGATACGTATTTTCTTAGTACCTCATGATTTTACTGATTTGAAGTCCTGTATCAGTATTAAAATGACATCAGATAGTTAAGTTATAGAGAGGGTTATGTCATCTTTATATGTAGCAATCTGCCTGTGTAAACTGTATGAAAATGTGTTTCAGATGCATTAAAGAATAGTGCTTCATGAGTCAGAGTATCCCTCCCAGAAGGTCTTTGCTAATGGATTGTACAAGGGTGAACTGGCAAACTGTTGATGTAATTTCACTTTCCGTGTAATCTCTGGTAATTGTTGCTTCATCTTAGCAGGCAAATGAGTTAATTGTGTATTTTGGGAAACAGTTCACAACTGAGAAAATATAATTCTATCCCCCAGAAATCAGTAGTAAAACTTCAGATGATTTCTACAGAGTTGGGACTGACATACTCCTACACATATGAAACAGGACCAGCAAAAGCTGCAGCATCAGTTAATTTTAGCAATATCCAGAAGTTATACTTTTCCCACACCTAAAATTCGTTATCCAGCAGGAATTACACTGGCTTTTCTCATTAGAAAACAGGCATGGTTTAGCCTTTGTCAGTTATCTACATGTTTGTGTTCAGCTTTGTGCGTGGGGATAAACTGATCCATGCAAGTATCCAGAAATGCCAAGCAGGCAAGTCAGGGACACTGCTCACTGCTGCACTGCAGTCACAGGCTTCTCTCCTCACCAGTAAACATACATTCCTGGTTTTTTTAGTTTCTCTACAGCTTAAGAACTGCAACAGAAACCAGAAAGAATGCTGTCTGCTCCCACTGATTTTCAGTCTGCTGCTAATTGAGACATAGCACTAACTCTGTGATGATGGTGTATGTGACAACTCACACCCATTTACTGTCTATTAGTGTTATTCTTCTGGCTTTAGAAACTAAATCTGGCATCCCATTTTACAGTTTGGGAAAAGATCCTATGAGGAACAAAGCACTAAGATGCAGCCAGAAGTGTCTAGTCACTAATATCATTCACCATTTCAACTCACAAAACTGCCTGGTTTAGTGTTTGACAGAAGCCTATTTGTTAAAAGAAGGAAAAGGTTTGTTTTAAAAGACAATGTCTTGGTAGGCTGCCTATTAAAATAACAATTACAGCCTATAGAAATGGCAGTTTTGGAGGAGCCCTGGAGATGTTCTGCTTGTTTTCTACCCATCCAGTGTAAAAAAACTTGTGTAGATGTGATGCCTTGAGTTCATTAAAGGGACTTCTGCTAGGCTGACAGACCAGGAATCTGAACTCCTAAAAACCCACAAGTCAACCCTACAATTTTTTCCCCATATAAAAATATTGCAGTCATAGCAAACATTTCAAAGACTAGGCATTTTAAAGTTGCAGCGAGCTGGGGATCACTTGAAACATTGTTCATGAACCAGAGTGTCCCTTCTTTTCTAGGGTTGATGCTTCAAATTAGGTAGTAATTGAGAAAATATCTGTACTACAGAGATAAATCATTGTATCCCTTCAGTGTTGCCACAAACAAAACATGCACAAAAATGTCTTGTTTGAGTGTGCCGGCATGTGAAACCTGCCCTTGCTGTCTCCTTGCTGCCCTGAGATGAACTCTTGCTGCACTACACAGGGTTGCAATGGAGATAAGCAGGTGGTCAGCCTTCCCTTTCTTGATGTTTCCCAAACCCCCCAGGCTCACTTTCGAGTCTTTACTTGTTTATTCCTATGTTCTGGTATGGAAATGCTCTTCAACTTTAATAAATTGTAAATAATTTTTGGCCCAACTCTGTCCTTGCAGCATTTATATACGGCTTCTATAAAACGTTTCCATCCTTCAGCCAGCTGTCTGCAAGGCAGCTGTGATCCACTGTGCTGGTCTGGTCTCGGTGATTAGGGAACTTCTTCCCTCTGTAGAAAGTCTGCTAAGTCAGATAGTCCCACGCTCAGGGATCCACATGAGGCCCTGCCACAGTTTGCTGCTATCTGAAATTAATATTTAAGCCTGACAACATATTCAAGGACCTGTGGTGTAGGATTAGGAAGATTCAGGCTTCAGAGCCAAACCCAAAACTTCCCCAGCATTTTCTCTCCAAAGTTAGCTGGAAAAAAACCCACAAAATTTCTGTATTAACCATCAACTTCGGAAAAGAGAAAATCCACAATTCCTAATGCAGCACTTATCTTAGAATATACTTGCTTTATTAGGAGGCTGAACCTTTGCCTGAAGCTCCTCTGCCTGACTCAGAGAAGTTGCATCTGGAACAGACAGTCGCACTCACTACCTCAGTGTACCTGTGAAAAGCTGCTTAGGGAGAAAGAAACCATAAAGATTAGGGGGAAGAAAAAAAAGAGTAGAAAAAGGGGGAGGGTCATATTTCTTAAAGGCAGGACAGTATGAGAGCACTGAAAGGTCAACGCTGTCTGTTTAGGGCCAGGCTCTTAATTTAGTGCACTGAGGGATGTTTCATGCTAGAGGGGAGGCTTTTCAAGCAGTGTCACTTTACATTTGGCCAGAGGAAGAAGGATTATCATTTCCTTTTCTGCAATGTGGAAAGGAGGCCACCATCCCACTCATCTTCAGGCATGTGGAAACAGTGGGGGAAATTAAACTCACGACAGCTCACACTGTTTCCTGTGTGCCAGTCGGAGATGGAGATATCCAAAGCAAACGCTGCTTCCCGTATATTGGCTGCAGGGACTCTGACAGACTGCAGTGAGACTCAAATCAGTGCTAACTGACAGCATTTTTATAGGCATTCAAACATTAAAGAGGAACAAATGGCTTAGGAAATGGGTCTGTAGCCTTTGCAAAACCTTCCAACATTTTTTTTTTTAGTATCTTTGGGCCTTCAGTTTCTGCAGGCTGGCCAAATACAGCTGCAAAAGCACACAGGGCCATCAGCACACTTTCTTTGGATGCCTCAAATCTAGCCTACCTGTCTAGATACTCCAAACTGATTTATGAACACAGCAAGCTTTACACAGCCCCTCCGTGCTGCTTTCTGGCAGTGTGTCCCCAGTGCTGTACCATGGGCCTCACACCATTTTCAGCCCATGGCCCAGTCTTCACACTCTGCTTCACGGCTTCACACAGGACACTCCCACAGCTGATATAGATATCTTGTGGCTCCACAAAGGACTTCATTCTCAAGATTGTCCATTGATCATCATTTGTGAGCCCTGCAATTCCCACTATTGCTCTCCTGTGAATCATTCCAAGCTACTCAGAGAAATTTGCTGCCCTTTCTGCTCTCCCAATAAATCACCACCTCCTTCTCATGAGCTGGCAGCTGATTGAAACGGATATGAGATTTTCAAAGCATTGAAATAAAATTTAGCATTCTAATTATATTTTTCTAGGTGCTAGTTATAATAATGTAGTATTGATTCATCACATCTCAGGCTGGAAAACTCAGCAAGTCAGCAAGATTGGAAAATGCAAAATTATTTTAAAGGCACTCTGTAACGAAATACTGACTTTAAAATTGTAATTGTGAAAAAATAGTGAATATCTCTGCACACTCTTCCCTGAGAGAAAACTTTAAATTGCAAGATACAGACTTTTATTTGACAGAATTATACTAGAGCAAGGGAAAAACCAGGAGTTAAAACAATTCATACTAGGTGTGGACGAAAGGAGAGCTGAAAGAAATCCCACTAAATCATAGAATAAACTGAATTGGAAGGGACCCAACGGGATCATCGAGTCCAGTTCCTGACCCTGCACAGCACCATCCCCAAGAGTTACACCATGTGCCTGACAGCATTGTCCAAACACTTCCTGAACTCTGTCAGGCTGGCGCTGTGACCACCCTGGGAGCCTGATCCAGTGCCCAACCACCCTCTGGGAGAAGAACCTTCTCCTGATATCCAACCTAAACCTTCCCCAGCACAACTTCAGGCCACTCCCTCGGGTCCTGTCACTGGTCACCACAGAGCAGAGATCGGTGTCTGTCCCTCCTCCTCCCCTCATGAGGAAGTTGTAACTGCAGTGAGGGCTGCCCTCGGCCTCCTCCAGGCTGAACAGACCAAGTGCCCTCAGCTGCTCATACAGCTTCCCCTCAAGGCCCTTCACCATCTTTCTTGCCCTCCTTTGCACACTCTCTAACAGCCTAGTATCCTTTTTATATTGTGGCACCCCAAGCTTGCCCCCAGGACTCGAGGTGAGGCCACCTCAGTGCAGAGCAGAGCAGCACAATCCCCTCCCTTGCCCAGCTGGTGATGCTGGATGCAGCCCAGGACAGGGCTGGCCCTCCTGGCTGCCAGGGCACAGCCAGTGAGGTAAACTCATGAGTGAACATGCCGCACTGAAAAACAGAAGACTGAGGTGTGAATTTCTGCCTTGTTGACTGTATTTCTTTCTTTGGAATCCTTGCTAGTGTTAAAATTAATTTCTCTTTCTGTGGCTGCTCCTGTGAAATACATTAGCTATTCATAGGCATGGAGATCTATCGGGCAGGAAAGGCACTGGATGAGAGGAAATTTGCATTAGCCAGTGTGGTTGAGGGTTCATGTAAGCTCTGCAGCTGAGAATATGACTCTTATTTAGTAAGCAAAACATTCCCGAGGCTGCAAAACCTCAGAAATTGGTTGGTATTCCATCCACTGCGCACACATCTACCCGTCTCTGCTGGTGGTACTGAACAGCAGCTGCCAGCATTAGAGATGCTTTGGAGATCCCAAGGACAGCTTAGCTTTAGGTTTAAGACGTAATCAAAGGGAAGAGGACCCAGGGAACAAGAACGCCAAGAGGTCACAGAGAGAAAGGCCATTTCATCCCTATTCTAACAGCTGCCACCTGCATGGGCATGATGGAGAGATGCTCAATGTCTGGAGATCTGCGTGAAGCTGCACACAGGGCACGGGGAGCTCAGTTAAATGAGTGCTCCTCACCTGAGGCAGCTCTGTAATTGCCACTGCCAGTCTGTGGCTGTACAGGTCTGGCTGCCTGAGGACTTAATATTCCCCAGACTTCCACAGATCTCTTCCTTAATGTTCTCTAATGGATAAATGCCAGCACAATGCAGTAGATAAATATGTGCTCCTAGTACTATTGACATTGCTGATCAGGCATTCGTACTTAAGGCTTATTTTCCTCATTTGTTATTTACTTAAACAAAGAAAGAAAAGGGAAAAGGTGCAAGAGGCAAAGGGTTTTTTTTGAAGGAATAGCAGCAAATCAGTCTAGTTGTTGAACTGCTCGGAGCTGTCAGAAGGGGAAGACAATCTATTCCCCCTTCTAGCCTCTTGTTCTTGAGAGAGCTAGTCCTTTCAGCAGAGAATTTGAGTGATAGAATTCATATAGACTTCAAAAAGATCAGATGCAGATGCCAATGGCATCATAGAGATGACATCTTCAAGCTGGGGTGGTCAGTGTGTCAATTTAATGGAAAATCATGCAGTTATCAAACAAGCTATAAGCAGTCGCTTCAATTGCCTTTTCTTAAAAAAGGGGCCACAGTACATTACATCCAAAAGCTGTTCAGTGGGTTCATCAGAGATCTAACAAGCAGTTTGCAGAAATAGCATGAGCTCGATTTTAGATAGATTTATGGTTTGCTTGTTTTTTAAAGTTCTAGTTACTGCAGAAAACCACTTGACTTTTAATGACAGTAAGTGCATACACTTAATCGGTTTTGCTCGCTCACTGCCCCTGTACCTTTGTTGCTGCAGGCAGACAGATAAGTGGGATATGCAAAAATCCTACAGTTCATGTTCTGTGAAGTTCTCACAATGACAGGATGTTTAAACATTTCACCTCATCACCATAATAAGAAAGCAGAGCAGACAAATATGGCTGAGAAGAGCATGATGTGTACATAAATCCCAGTCTAAAACATAACTGCTTGGTCAGATGTTCTGAGAACAAAGACTTCAGCTTGTTATCTCTGGTAATAGCATTCATCTCTGCACACACTCCTAGCCTCTAGATGAGAATGGGTTTGGATGATTAAATGTTTCTTGCTTTTATACCAGATACACCAAAACAAGTTTGAATTGAATAATTACAGAGCAAACTGTGGACCACTAGAATGACATGAAATAACATCACTTCAGAAACCCTACATATTAGTAAAAATTTCAGAATTTTCTTCTCTCATTAGACAAAATGTCAACAAAAGTTTGGAGGCCTTCAACTCTGGAGTTTTATTATGGTTCATACTGAACTAAGAAACTTGCTGAAGTTGTGATTCTGAGTTTAAAGGGGGGAAGGGACACAGATGGCTCCTGTAAAGTTGGTTTTTCTCCAGAAGTTTTGTTTCTACACTAACTTTACAAATGTAGCTTGGATTTTATAAATAGGTATCATATGAAATGCAACATGGCCTGTGAAATTGAAGCAGCTCTTGGCCTAACCTCCAAAAGACTAATTTGGTTTAGCTAAACTCTGCCAAGTCAGGAGAGGATTTGAAGGCAATTACCAAGCCACACATTGTCCTTACCTTTACACAAACAGACCCTTTTATTATAGCACTCCTGCACTGTCACGTGTTCCTTCACAGGACACAGCCCAGTCTCACACCAGTGGTTGTTTCCCCTTGGACTGTGCCCACCCGTGTGGGCAGACCCATGTGCTGGCTGCCTCCACTGCCCTCCTCTCAAACGTGTTTTGGGGCTTGGCAGGCATGGCAGCCTCCACACTCATCCAGCTCCCTGGGCAAGATGCCATGTGAGCCACTGCCAGTAGCACAGGAAAGGGGAAGCAGGAAGGTGTGAGCATTAAAATCAGCAACCACTGCCTGTGCCCATACAGGAGGAGGTCCCAGGGTGCACTTCACATGTGACTTATCAAAAAATTACAATGATGGTCAAGGGAGGATGCAACCTGGCCTATAGCCTGCAATAAAACAGGTGAACATGGCTTTGATTCTGCTGCCCGCTGAGCTTTAGGGACCATATACTGTTAACATTGGTTAATAGGAGAGATGTCATGATAGTTTTATTAATATTTTATGTGCACAGAGTTCAGTAAACTCTGGATGAATCTTGGGACACAGGCAGGGAGTGAGTGTTTTGTGGGAAGGGAGGAAGAAAGGAAGGAAGGAAGAAAAGAAGGAGGGAGGGAAGGAAGGAAGGAAGGAAGGAAGGAAGGAAGGAAGGAAGGAAGGAAGGAAGGAAGGAAGGAAGGATGTACCCTGTCCCCAGGGAATAAATGCAGTATTGTTCCTCTCCACTACTTAGTAAAGCTTTCATTGTTCATTTATTTGCAAAGAAACACCTGTACTTTCCCATGAGACCAGAAGGAATCCATAGAGTACCTTATTAAATACACCATACAAAAAAGCCCATACTACCATGGTACTGCAAGACCTCAGCAGAAACACTGTGAATTCTGAAGTCTCATGCAAAATTTAGAATTGCATTTAGCACAGGAGATTGTTCCACTACAATGTATTCTTAGAAATCAACCTGTTGAGAATAGGGACACAGGTGCAAAACTTGGAGGACTAAATTCAGCCCTCAGTATTGCCCAGATTTTCCATCTGACCAGGAATAAATTCCAATCTTAAGGTTTTACATTTTTAAATTGAGATTATGATAGTGCTGAAAGTCCTGCACGTGCTCAGCATCAAGTGACAGAAATGGGCACAAATTGGTAGCATCTCTTATCAATTCCATTTCTAACCTATCCATCTTATCCAGCCCTAACCCACCCTATTTGCAAGACCATTCTTCCTTTTCAGATGACTGCATAGATCAAGTTTGATAAAACTATCAAACTGCAAATTTGATATCAGTAAACATTGTATTTTCTTTAGTACTGTGGAAGGTACAATACCTTTAAAGTTATGGTAGAATTGCCTTGGAAAGCCTGTGCCATGACTACCAAAATGAGATGTTAACATGAAAATAACTTATAATGCCAGATACATAATTAATTTCAAATATTATGTTACATTCTTATTCTTTTTTCTTTGGGGTCTTGTTTTAATATCTTCCCTACTTAAAGAACTTCAAGCAACAGTCTTCAATATACATTGTCCTACTGATTTTAAAATGGGATGATTTGTAATATTTGTATTATTTTTCAAATACTCTAAATAATTCCTTTTTTTAAAGTTTTATCAATTCATCCTAATTAGGAAAAGGCATTATTTGGTCTTTATACTCTAAATGGATCATGAGAGATAGTTGCATAGATACGCATAGCTAGGAAGGACCATTCTGGTCTAGTCCAACTTTATGCATTCCTTTAAACAGAATTTCACCTGATAATCCCTAAAGCAGAGGGAATTATTTTTCCTTACTGTATTAGCAAACTTTATTAGCCCTAAGAACCTCTGGTAGAATTTGAGCATATCTTTATGAAAGGCTTTGTATCTAGATTTAAAGATGATTTAAAGATCAGGATGCATTCCTGGTGCCAGCCCATCCCAGTGCTGCAGGCAGCAGAACAGTAGACACATAGGATAATTAGCAGAAAATACAATGGTCCTTTCTCTTCTATGCCACATCTTTAACTGGAGGAGCCTCTTCTGTAAGCTCAAAAACAGGCAGAAATATGCCCTTTTCTTTGCCTGTCTTGCCTGTTTCCTTTCCTTAAAATGTCATTAATAAGAAAATGCAATTTTTCCTTGTTCACTGCACTTGAAATGCCAGTTGTGTCATGGCTCTCTTGCCACTCCATGCTCCTCACTAAAATCCCTGCATTGTTCCTTCCTCCCTCAGCCCCTGTAAGCCCAGCACAACAGAGGAATACACCCAGGTGTATGGACATCCAGGACATGGCAGGATCCTCTGCCACCCCCTGACCTTGCTGCTGTGCAGGGGACCGGACACAGACACATTTTTGTGCGCTGCTGATGCTCTGTTAGGCCACATCTGGGGTGCCAGTGGGAGCCCGTGGCCCCCGGGGCCAGGCTGGGGGCACCTCGCAGGCAGAGTTTTGCTCAGTGGCAGATGATGAGCTAATGAAGCTTCAGTGATGCTAAATCAGACTTTGGGGCATTTGAAGCAAGGAAGTAAGGTGTCACACAGTCACGCTTGGGGGAGGGGAGAAAAAAAATCTTTACATGATCCCAGATTAGCAAAAGGAATTGCTGAATTAAAAGTGTGGCTTTAAAACACTGCTTTGTGTGGTGCAGGCAGGAAGCTGTGTCCTGCTCTCCCATCCATTTTATAGTACAATAATCCCATTGACTTTGCTGTAGTTTTTCCTGATTTACACTCATCTGAAATAAACACAAAGCCCAGTGTCTTTCCAAGCCATCCATCTTTGTTTGTTGAGAAGTACTAGTGAGAGAAACAGCTCAGCCATGCGTAAGGGGAAGTCATAATCTGACTGTAGGATCTGCAGTAGCACATTGTATTATTAGCTCCTGAGTACTCTATTTTATAGCACAAATGGAGTGAAACATCCCTTTTTTCCCCCAGCTTCAGAGAAACTATTTTTTAATGCAGATTCAACCACGTCAATAATCTAACATACTAGTTTTTTCTATTTCGTTCATATTTTCACTGTATGAAAACTTGTGCTGCCCCGGTGTATTTTCTGCAGTGAATTTGAGCTTGTTAAAATTGGCAAATACATTCCAAAGATGTGAAGCTCTCTTTCCAGAGACCTTGATTTTTATTCCTTTCCCAAGATCCAGAGGTAGATTATAGCCTTCACTGCCTGCAAGACCTACTGTGTAAATTGTGGGCTCTTTAAGACCAGCATCTGGTTTTAGTGAATCACATTTTCTTCTTTGGTGTGTTTCTTTTATTTCCATTTGCAAACACAGGAGGAAAGTAAAATTATACATCCTACAAATGTACAGTTCTAAATTGATACTGGTTTAGGACACACTCAAAAATAATGGTTTTTTCTGCTGTACACAGTGAGTGTGCAGAGCTGCACACACAAAAAAGATGAGATTAAAATAATGTAGATTTTTTCTTTATTCTTCCAGTGTACTTTAGGTGGTGATTGCATAATGAGATGAAAAATATATAATGCATTATTTTATTTTAATTCAAATTATTTTCTCTACATTTGCCCTCAGAAAAGCTAGAAAAATAGGAATATTCCAATGTTCTTTGAAAAGCTTTAGATTATTTTTTTCTTTACATGGACACTTCTGGTTAAAAGGGATGATCTGCAACTGTAATTGCACAGCCTCTCCTAATTCCTGGAATCAGGATTTTTTCTGATTGTTCCACACTTGCTGCAGAGAGCCAGCTGGAAACAGTGTTGACCATGTATTTTCTCATGAAGCTCTGATCTGTGTGATGTATCTTCCCTCTGTGTTCCCTTTGTCCTTTTCCTCACTCTGTAGTCCTGCTGGGTTCATAACTGAGAGTACTCCAAGGCAGTGACGTCTTCTCGTGTCTTGTCCATGCTTTGGTACAGTTCTTCTATGTTATCATCATCATATCCATGGTGAAATATATGTAGCTATGTCTAGAAAGTAAATGAGAGACTAACTTTACTTTAGACAGTTAATTCATCCTTATACACTCGCTTTGCATTTCCCTCTCTGAGGGAAATTTCTTGCCACTGCTAGTAGCAGTTTTGTTGGAAAGCTGCACTAATAGCAGTGGTATCCACCTTCTGACTAACTGATCTGTGTTATGGATTTAAAGGTTGCAACACTACAATGTCAGCACAGTTTTCATAAAGTTATTCCTTTCATCAAGAACCTTTGGGAATAATTGTAACTTTGGGAATTTGCTTTGTAATTATTTTCTGTTGCAAAATAAAAGTCAAGCTATATACCTGAGAAACTGAGCAAAATAATGCCTCAAAGCAGGTAACACTGCAGTAAGATATGGGATACAGCTCACCTGCCGTGGTATTACTGGATATGTTAATTTATACTGTAATAATTTTTATTTTCAGAAATTTCCTTTCTTAAAAAAAAAAAAATCTGAATTAAAAGATATCAGAGCATTCTGACAGTTCAGTAATAGATCTTTTGGATTTAATATCAGTAGTCCTTCGTGAATAAACCCCTAATTTTTACATATGCTAAATTTCTTCAGATTCTGTATTTAAAAAATGCTCAGAATTCTAGAAAAATGTGAATATAGACTAAGGTGTCGTCCATTTGGTACTTACTTTTGAAAAATATGTGTAAATACTGATTATTGACCTGGTACAGAGAACGTATCAGCATTGTTGTATTTCCTTTACTGGCTTTCAATCACACTCTACACATCTCTTTATGTGCCAGTGCTGGTGTGTTGTAATGGTAAGGCAAATTATAATAATAGATGCAGTAGTGACTTTTCAGCACTGGATGGATTTTTCAGTAACTTATTGAGGTCACTAATTCCTTTCATGCAGACTATGAATAGAAGTGATTTTCCAGCGCTACCCTAGAAGAAAAATACTCTGTGATCTGTTATCAATTCATAAATCTATGTCTCCTAGTTCTCACAAAGTGACAGATAGTCTATTAAAAAATTAATGTAAAAAGTGATGTACTGCATACAGTATCAAAGGTGTAGGTTATATTTATACTTCATAATAGAACATTCTGTACACTAAAAGTAGTGCTAATGATTCTCTTGTTATAATTTCCAGCTGCAGAAACTGCAAAGATATGTGTTTTATTTAAAACATATTATGCACAGAAGAAGACTCTAATCAGAGTGCATTCGCCTTTGAAAAACCAAAATTAGTGGTAGTACAGACTTCTGAAAGCTTCTCTGATGGTTCAGTGCCAGCTTGTAGCTCATTTTGGTGCAGCTGGAGCAGTCTGTATCTATTTGAGTAGGTGCTGCTGTGGGTGTGCTAGAGGACAGGAGTACATGTGCATGACTTTGGCATGTGTGTGACAGTATTTAGTTTCCTAGAGGGACCAGAAGCCGTATGACATGAGGATTTCACAAAATAAACAAATGCCTTTCTTTTACAGCCAGTTGGACTATTCCTGCAAGCATAACCTTAATTTTTTATTGATGACATGGATGAGGGTATTAAGTCTTTCATTAGTAAATTTGCAGATGACACTAAGCTGTGAGCATGTGTTGATCTGGTGGAAGGTAAAGAGGGCTTTGCAGAGCGACCTGGAATGGTTGGATGGATGGGCAGAGTCCAGTAAGATGAAGTTCAATAAGTCCAAGTGCTGAGTTCTGCATTTTGGCCACAATAACCCCTATGTTATAGGCTGGGGTGTGGCTGGACAGTGCCCAGGCAGAAAGGGACCTGGGGGTACCTGGGGGTGATAGCAGCTGATCATGAGCCAGGGTGTGCCCTGGTGGCCAAGAAGGCCAATGCCACCCTGGCCTGGATCAGGAATGGTGTGGCCAGCAGGAGCAGGGAGGTCATTCCTCCCCTGTACTCGGCACTGGTGAGGCTGCACCTTGAGTGCTGTGTCCAGTTGTGTCCCCTCAGTTCAGGAAGGACACTGAGTGCTGTGTCCATCTCTGGCCCCTCAGTTTAGGAAGGACATTGAGTGCTGTGTCCATCTCTGGCCCCTCAGTTTAGGAAGGACACTGAGTGCTGTGTCCAGTTCTGGCCCCTCAGTTTAGGAAGGAC
>VYZR01042269.1:2409-12682 GCA_013400675.1 Oxylabes madagascariensis
TTTTTTTAACTTCCAAAATGTAGAAAAAAGAGGCAAAAGGATCTATATCACTCATGTCCCATCAGCACGTGGTGGGTTGAAGGACAATTTTTTTTTTCTCTCCCTTGCCTTTTAGTCTCTGACACTGATCTGGGACAGCTGGGGCTGAAGACATTTCTTTCATGCCTGTCTGCTCTCTCTTGTTCTTGTAACCAGAGATAGACTGATCATCATGATGGGTTCAGGAAAGAATTCTTCCACAGCTCTGACTCGGAAGAATCTTTGCATTTTTATTGAAAGTACAAAATTTCTCTTGTGGGAAGAGGCCAAGAATATTTTCTACAGCTCTTTTTGTAGTAAAGGTCTGGGAATTATTATAAGATGTTGCAAAACACTCTGAGGGTTTTGCAGTGTGGGAAAGAGTAGAGTTCTTTGATCCAGCAGTATGTTACCTGGTTGTGGACAGGGAACAGACTTGATGACTCATGTAATCTTTTCTAGTCTTTTTTTCCTCCCTGGGAGTGTGTCTGCTCTTCTTTTTCTTTCAAGGAAAGAAGAGTGCAAGGTTTCATCCCTTGGGTCAGCTGCAGACTGCTTTCTCACTTTGTTTAGCACCGTGAATTGCTGCTGTCCATGAGATAATTTAAGCTTGTGAACTCACTGGAGTATGCAAAGCCTGGCCTAGCTTGCTGTGCAGAATGTGCTTAGAGATGGCTTTCAAACAGTCATGAATGTCTTGTTTGTGCTAAATGGTGGTCTTCCTCTTGAGACTAGTGGGCTTCAAATGTTCATGTTCCCTGCAACAGATGTTGCCTGACACATCAGATCCTAGTATTCTTAGTACATGTGCAGAGGATCCTATAAGCAGATGGAGCAAGAAACAATGGAACATCAAAGGTACTTGAGGGAGACAAATGGTGAAACAAGTGAAAATTTCAACATAGTGAAGAAAATACTTTTTTTAAGCTTTAATATGGCCTCAGCTTCACATTCCCAGTATTATTGCCTGCATCGGCCATTTTTTTCATAAGTATTTAAAAGAACCAGACACAGATGGTCATTGTGTAAACTTGTGCATAGATATTTCTGTTGATTTTCTTCCTTAGCAAGCATACATTTTGTTCTTAATATAGCAAGTGGAGAAACCTATTTTTTCCAAAACAAGAATAAAAACTTACCAGACTCAGAGTATCTAGTGTGACTTGATTCCCATTCTTCTGGTTTTAGATTCCAATTTTGTCAAAGTGACATTATGAATGCAATTAATTTGAATTAATTTTATGAAGAACATTGAAACAAGGACATAATTCAGGAGAATGAGAAAGAATAACAGGTCAAATATTTTGTCTTCTCATGGCAAAGGTTCCCTACATACCAGTAGTGATTCTCTATAACTCCGAAAAGAAGACTAAATTACTCCAGTAAGGTCTTCAATTGGAAATAGGTAAGGGGACATTGCAATCTTATAGCAAATCTGAAGTCCAGTGACAGCTGTGGAAAGAACAAATCCAAGTCGCAAAGGGAGGTTAATAGGACATAGGACTAAATATACATAACTCTGCTAGTCAGTATGTAAGCCAATTAAATAACACATTATGGTAAAACATGAACACCAATTAACCAATTAACACTTTGTGTTCTGATGCAGGAAAAAAATTCATCATAATTCTGAGCATGTGCCTGGTCCCTTTGAAGCAAACGGAAGAGCTAATCGGGGTCAGAGCCTCAAAATGGGGATTGTCCATTTATTTACTTCATTACGTCCTACGCAGAGACGGCTCATGGCTCTCTGCCAGGTGATGTGCACTCACTAGTGGGATGTTCAGTCCCGTTCATTCTTTTGGGATCTTCCCCTCCCATCCCTTAGCATGCCTATCTTCGCTGCTCTGTCTCACACTCCCCTTTCCTAAACCTGAACTGTCCTCATCTCCTCTCACCTCTTCTCTGAATTATCATATAAGTGTCATCACAGAAGCAAATACCACCCATTCAGTGGCCTGGAGAGCCAATGGCTCAGTCACCCTTTACACCTGTCTCCACAGAGGAAATTACTGATAATCAGTGTATTGGGTCTGGTTGAAGTCCATTTTCCCATAGCCGCCCTCAAAATACTGTGCTCTGCATTGGTACCCAGAAAGGTGTTGATAACACGCCAGTGTTTTGGCTACTGCTGAGCAGTGCTTGGCACAGCATCAGCGCTTTCTCTAACATTCCTCCTCCCACCATCAAGGGGCAGGGAGTGGGCAAGATCCTGTGAGGGGACACAGCTAGAACAGCTGACCCAAATTAACCAAAGGGATATTCTATACCATGTAACATCAGCTCAGATATAAAAGCTACAATGTTTGCCTTCTGGAGCAACTTCTATGTGTGTGGAAGGCCTGCTTCCTGGGGGTTCCTGGCTATGCATTGCTCGCTGATGGAAGTAGAGATTAATCTTTTCCCCCCTTTGCTTATACAGACTCAAACCTTTGCTTTTTGCTTGCTTTAGTAAACTGCCTTATCTCAAACTACTATTTTTTTTCCATCTTATTTTTCTCTCCTCTGTCATGCTGGGAAGGGGAGTGATAGAGCAGCTTGGCGGGTGCCTGGCCTCCAGCCAAGGCCAACCCGCTGCAGTTTCCACCCCTCACCTATGTGAATCATAGAGTTATCATTATTATCATTAAAATCAACATTCATCACATGACCTTCACTTGGAAAAACTAAACCAGCCAAACCAAACAAAACAAAATTTCCCCACAGGAAAACCAAAATAATATTATCACAACACAGTACTAAAATGAACAATTTGCTCAAAATCTACCCCTTGTCACTTCACCACAACTACAACAAAAATTCCCCATGATCATTCTACTCTCTAATATTGCTTTGTATTTGTTTTGCTCGTTACCACTCCCAATTACTATCCTCATCTCAAAATCCTCATGTTTCCCCAGCATTTCCACCAAAAAGTTCGTAGTGGGTTTATGCTGGCTGGGTGCCAAAGCCCCTCTCTCACTCCCATCCACAGCTGAACAGGGGTGACAAAATGTAACAACAGGTTCATGAGTTGAGATAAGGACTGGGAGAGATCACTCGCCAAATATCGTCATGGCAAAACCAGACTAGAATTAGAGATATTAATCAAATTTATTTCTAACAAGTTTGGAGCATGATGATGACAAAATAAGACCATAAAAAAACCTTCCCTCCACCCCTTCCTCCTTCCCAGCTCTACCTCCTCCCCCAGCAGTGCAGGGAAACAGAGGATGGTCAGTTCACCACAGGTTGTTTCTCTCACTGTTCAGGGAGAGGAGTCTTTCCGCTGCTCCACTGTGGGGTCCTTCCCATGGGAGACAGTTCTCCATGAATCTCTCCTGTGTGAGTCCCTCTCATGAGCAACAATCCTCTTCAAACTGCTGCAATGTGGGTCACTCTTCCACAGGCTGCAGTCCTTCCAGGACAGGCTGCTCCCATGGGTTCCCTCTTCTCCATAGGCCTCCCATGGGGTCACAGCCTCCTCTGCCTCCTCCCCCCAGGCATCCACATGCTCCTCCCCAGGCAGGTGGATCTTTGCATCCCCATGCCCCTCCACGGGGAGCAGAGGCACAGCTGCCTCACCATGGGCTGCACCACGGGCTGCAGGGGAATGCCAGCTCCAGTGCCTGGGGCACCTCCTGCCCCACCTTCTGCCCTGACCTGTGGGTCTGTAGAGTTACAGTTACAGTAGTGTTCTCACTCCTCTCTTCTCTGGCCACAATCACAGCTGTTCAATACTTTTTTTCCCTTTCTTCTTTAATCTGTTATCACAAAGGTGTTACCACCATTTCTAACTGGCCCAGCCTTGACCAGTGGCACATCCGTCTTTGGAACCACCAGAGATTGGCTCTGCTGGAGATGGAGCAAGCTTCCAGCAGCTTCTCAATAAAGCCATCCCTGTAGCCACCTGGTACCAAAGCTTGGCCATGCAAACCCAATAAAATTAGCTGTTAAACTCTCATGTTAATGTCTTCCCATGGGCAGAAAGGCTCAGTACAGACAGAGGTAGACCTGCTTCCCTGACTACCACCATCAAACTGTAGTGGTTCTACCTAAAGCAGGATTCCTAACTTTAATTAGTTTCCCTACCATGATGTGCAGAACTGGTCTGAAGCCATTCCAACACCCCTAGAAGTACATATGGCAAAGTCTGGGAATCACTGTCTGGAAAGACCCATATATTTACTGGAGAAAACCATGGTCCCTGAAAGTCACATGCTTTCCCTCACGAGCCATCAGATACATCTTTCGTCTAGGCAGGCACAGAATCAATACTTATTCCAGTAACAAGTATCTGACTAATAGGATAGAAATGTCTTGTGTGAGTCATTCACGATCTTTGCTTCTGAAGCTTGATGGTTCAAAAACCTGCAAAATACCCACCAGAAAGAAAAAAAAAATAAAAAAAAGAATGTTAATATTTGTACTGTGTGCAGGAAATATTTGGTGAATATACATGTCTGAAAACTTTCAAATCCTTTTTCTACAACACAGGCCCTTTGTATTTCATTGTTTTCAGTCTCAAGCACACTCTTCTGCTTTAGAGCTATATTTGCATTTATACTTTATATATTTATTTAACTTCTTGTTTTCATTTGACTTTTTTCCATGTAATTTTCCTCTTTATGTGTTTGGCTGTGCACAGCTTTTTCTGAAAGAACGTTTTGTACCCAGTCTCTAAGCAGGTTAGTTTCATGAGCATGGTCACTGAAGGGGCTGGGACTGGCAGTACCAGCTCATGGAATTTATGGATCCCCTCATGTTGCTTTTTGAAAACTTGGAGGGGTATACTTTTAGACCAAAAAGCAGGAAACCATATCCAATTCTTTTGTATATGAATCATCTGGAAAACTTATACTTACTTTTCTGGAAATGTATTTGGAAGATAATATTTTATCTTATTGCTTGCAGCAAGTAGCAAATAATTACTTTGAATCATTTATCATCCTCTTTTTTTTTTTCTTCCTGCTCCCTGATCTCTATGCTACATGCTGAGTTTATTTCTTGTTCAAACAGGTGTCCAGTTCCTTTTTGCTTCTTATCAGCAAAGCAATCCCAACCAAACAAGGACTAGTTAATGGCTGATTTCTGTCACCACACATCTTGAGTGGATGGACAGCAGGATGGGGATTGGAAGAGCAAAGTTCCTCCCATTGTAAGTAAAGTTCAAGTTTGTGACCACCTGAGGAAACTGAATGTACATAAATCTATAGGACCTGATTAAATGCAACTCTGAATCCTGATGGAATTGTCTGATGTAGTTGCCAAGCTCCTGGCTATGATATTTGAATAGTCATGGCAATCAGTTGAACAGAAAAGGGGAAACATTGTGCCCATCTTCAAAAAGGGTAAAGAGAAAGACCCTGGGAACTACTGACCTGTCGGCCCCCGCTCTGTGCCTGGAAAGGTCATGGAAGAAATTCTCCTAGAAGCTGTGCTTAGGTACATGGAGGACAGGGAGCTGATTTGGCACAGCCAGCATGGCTTCACCGAGGACAAGTCCTGCCTGACCAACCCAGTGGCTTTCTATGATGGAGTGACTGCATCAGTGGACAAGGGAAGCGCTACAGATGTCATTTATCTGGACTTCTGTAAAGCCTTTGATGCGGGTCCCCACCACATCCTTCTCTCTAAATTGGAGACAGAAGGATTCAATGAGGAGACTGTTAGATGGATGAGGAACTGGTTGGACAGTCACATCCAGAGGCTCGTGGTCAATGGCTCTGAATTCTGATGGACATTGGTGACAAGTGGTGTCCAGCAGGTGTGTGTATTGGACCAGTGTTACTCAATGTCCTCATTAATGGCAGAAACACAGGCATCCAGTGCACCCTCAGCACATTTGCAGATGACACCAAGCTGAATGGTGTGGCTGACACTCCTGAAGGACAGGATGGCATCCAGAGGGACCTGGACAGGCTCGAGAACTGGGCCTGTGGGAATCTCATGTGGTTCAACAAGACCAAGTGCGAGGTGCTGCACCTGGCTTGGGGCAATCCTTGGTACCAATCCACTCTGGGGGGATGAACAGATTTAGAGCAGATCTGCTGACAAGAACTTGGGGGTGCTGCTGGAGGAGAGGCTGGACCTGAGCCAGAAAGTTGATTGTACCCTGGGTTGCTCCAAAGCAGCGTGGACAGCAGGGCCGGGGAGGCGATCCAGCCCCTCTCCTCTGCTCTGGTGAGACCCCACCTGCACTGCTGCATCCAGCACTGGGGTCCCCAGCACAGGAAGGACCTGGTGCAGCAGGTACAGAAGAGGGGCACCAAGTAAATCAGAGGGATGGAGCACCTCCTATGAGGAAAAGCTGGGAGAAGTGGACTTGTTCAACCTGGAAAAGAAAAGCCTTCAGAGTAACCTAATTGTGGCCTTCTAGTACCTGAAGAAAAAAAAGATGGAGTGAGAGAGACTTTTTATAAGAGCTTACAGTGATAGGACAAGGGGGGAATGGCTTCAAACTGAAAGAGAGCAGGTTTAGATCAGATGCTAGGAAAAAAATTGTTTATTATGAGATGGTGAGGCACTGGAACAGATTTCCCAGGGAAGTTGTGTATGGCACAATTCTGGAAGTGTTCAAGGCCAGGTTGGATGGGGCCCTGAGCAACCCGGTCTAGTGAAAGGTGTCCCTGCCCATGGCAGGGGCATTGGAACTTGGTGATCTTTAAGGTCCCTTCCAGCCCAGGCCATTCTGTGATTATATGATTGTATAAGGAATTCTCTCACTAGAAGAAAAGATATGTGTATGCCCACACATATAAAAAAAGTGCACTTAAAATCTTGTGCTCTCTCTCTCCTCTCTCTCTTACTCAGACAAATAATATTTTGATGTTGGGAAGGCAAGAAGAGCAAGGCAATCAATGTTCAAAATGGTTTTGCCTTTAAACATACTCGGTTGTTCTGGAAGCTATCACTTTCTGGACTGGAATTTTCCATTCTGGTCATCTCCTCCTCTAACTTGTACAAATACTGCTTCTCTTGGGTGTAAACTTGGACAAACACAGAATCATAGAATAGCTTGGGTTGGAAGGGAACTCTAAAATTCATCTCATCTGCAGCACCACAATTAGTAGAGACACCTTCAGTCACTAGCTCTGGGATTTTTAGAAAGCCTCTCTGGATGCAGAGCATCCAGTAAAAAACAGCTGAGTTGGGCAACATACAGGACATGTTTCAGAACTTTCAGAGCAGTCTAAAATTTTATATAGACAAGAAGAAACAGGAGCAGCATAATTGCATAATTTACTCTGCAGATCATTGAAACTCATGTAATTCTGCCTACCAGACAGCATTGTATCAATTGCCAGGCATGTTGATGGTATATGCCAAGTTGTCTAGGTACATGTGTTGAATGATCATCAGTCAAAATGGTGGAAATATTCCTGGGAAAATATTCAGAATAGTGTAAAGATGTTATCTCTTCCACAGACAAGGTCCCTGGTCATTTATCTGTAAAAACAAACAAACAAGCAAGCAAACAAACAACAAACCTATCAGAGACATATTCTACCTATTCTTTTATCTTCTACATCTGGGTCCTTTCTTCATCAGGGGTGTGTTCTTACCATGCTAAGCCTTTAAAATATGTCTGCTTTACTTTCTATTTTCAGAACTCAGATTTGTTGACTTTGGTGATTTTTCTAGCTTTTTTTTTTCTTCCCCCAGAAGCTCTCTTTAATGATGTGTTGTCTATATTGTCAGAGCTCACACTCAGTGTATATCAGCAATTTTGTTTAAATTGACTCTTTCATGCCCTTTTGTCACTTGTACCACATCCAAAAAAAAGGCAGAACAAATGCTGTGACCCGACTGCATTATTTCTTGACAGAGGTGGTAGCCTCTGTGACATTAGAACATATGATAAAGAGGGTCCTAAGAGACCTTATTTTTCTGTAAGAAGCCAGTTCAGACTCTTTGGCTGCCAGCCCCAGAATATGAAATCAAGGGAAGAATTTGATCTAGATACTGTTTGCCAAGGATTCCTTCCCTCTGCCTGGGGGGTGGTAACATATATCACACATGAGGGGCAGGCCTGGGGAGACAGGAAACATACGAAGGAAAAACAGAAACAACTTCATTTTGTGCCTCATTTTTATTTAGCATCAACTCATATGTGGAAGCGCTTGGTACCTTAAATCATGTTAAAAATAATTGTTATGGTTATAAGAAATGCATTTTCTCATTGAATAAAACAAAAAGAAAGCAAATATCTGATTCCATGTACAAGGGCAGGATTGAATTTTAATGAACTCTGTCTCTCTCTTGTTAGCTTTTATGCTTAGCCTTGTAACTTTTGACCTTTTCCTGGCATGCCAACTATTTCAATGGTTTATAAAGCTATATTCATAAATAGAGGAGCTTTAAAATTTACATTGCTGGATATACTTTTCAAAGAGGAATGCCTGCACTCCTATGAAGCATACTCATATTTGTTTCTTATCATTAACAAATTTACTTAAATTGGATTTGATATATGGAGGATGTTTTATTTTCAGAAAAAAACGTGTTTTTATGAGATATTTGGGATAACTTATGGCCTTGTCTTGTAATACAAACAGACTGTCAAACAATATAGTGAAGAAATGAATGATTGAAAGCAGAAAGTAAAATGTAGGTTATTATCTATTTTTTTGATTTTCCTGGTAGGTGTTTGATGAACACAATCCTTTCCTGATAAGTTTTTCCTGACAAGCTGTGTTTTTGAGAAAAAATTTTTCTGGAACAATTAAAAAGACATCATAGATTAGACAAATGGAGAATTTATTTTACAGATCTCTCAAAACCTGGTCCTAATTTCTGCCACTATCTTGTTAATTTTTCAGAGTCCTGTTCATCTTATAATGTTAGTGATATAAGAAACGCAAGAATTTCAGTAATGTAGCCATCATTTATCACTGAATAAAACCCAAGCTGTGTGTTCATCAATGAATTGTTGTGACTTGTTTGCTAGGTAAATGGAAATGTTTGACACAGTCAGGCGTCCAGATCCCCCTCTCTTTCTGAATTGCCTCATTCTTTGTTGATGGCTCACAAGTGGAATGATGGCATGAATGGGACTTGGGGAAGTACCTCTGCTTGAAGAGAATTAATATGAAGATGAGAAAGCAGTGCCAGATCATGCTCCCATGAAAGAACATTTGTGGCAGATATCCAAAGACTGCTGAAAGAAGGGACCTGAGGAAAGAAGATTTGTAAACATCCACCAGGTGAACAATGCCTTAGCTGAATTACGAATTCCGTGGAAAAGACTGATAATCTCTAGGACAATAAAGTTGATTTTTTTAATAATTAAAGCTAATCTCCATCTGTCTCCTTGCTTGAGTACTTATTTCCTACATTGAGGAAGTCAAAGGCGTTAAGGTCATTTAGTGAAATATACACATAAGCAAGGAATAAATATGCACACTACAATTTAGAGATATTCCACACAGTGGCTGTTTGTCAACATGCCATTTTCTTCTTCTCAAAAGAAAACAATGAGAGAAAATGTTAAGGCAATTCACTCCCTCCTCTATTGCCTCCCCCTCTTTTTTTTAAAATTGCCTTTCTGTATGGTAACTTTATTTGCATTTTAAGGTATAAATAAACTTGTCTAAGGGGCTGCTGATTCAAACTAGTGTAATGTTTGCCACTTTTTGGAAGATTACTACAATACATGCAGTAAGTAATTGGATGAAAATTTTATATGCAAAGATTCAAATCCCAGAGATGTATAATTACCTCATCTGTCTTATGTATGGCACTTACGTACTTTATTTGCGACTGTATTGCTCATAAATGAATTGTCTTGTTATCTAAGTCACCCACGTAAATATTGCATATTATTTATAACAATACATAATGTGATACACAATATAATAAATAATAACACACACTAAATTATATTTATATAATAAACGATAATATTTTGTATAATGACAAGATTTGACTTAGGTAAGGAAAACCTGTTTTGAATCACTCTTGCTTATTTTTTTTTGTTTGATAGTGAGCCCTTGGTAACCACTCTTTCAATGTAGATTTCAATTACCTATTTACCTATTCTATACTGACTTTGTTTTGTCTAGTGTTGTGCAAAGATATTCAGGTTGTGAGAGACTACTCACGGACCAGTAATTTTGTACAACCCAAATACTTGAATAAAAAACTGCATTTTTTGCTTGAGGTTGTAGTCTAGTGACAGTCATGACCCTAAGTATTTTTCATGAACAAACACTCTAAGACTGCATTTCCATTGTTTGTGTATGAGGATGTCATGTGAGACACTATCACAAGCTTA
>VYZR01042272.1:12865-23480 GCA_013400675.1 Oxylabes madagascariensis
TGTGTGGGCCTGATATTTCTGGGTCTGAGAGATTTTAGCCTGCTAGCAGCTGCTAACTTTTTTCCCAAGGGAAAATTTCTCAAGAAAGCTTCTTCTCAAAACAATCTTTGCAAACAACTATCCTTTCTCAAAACAATCTTTCTCCAAGTGGTGTTTTACCTTTATCTTTCTGTTCTCAAAGAAAAAGAAAACATTTTAGCTGTTTTCTAGTTTAACCAATGGGATTAGAGAGGTGTTGTTCCTATTCACCAATCATGTTAAGTCTGTATCGGAACACCTTATAAAAGGTAGTAAGAATTCGACAATAAAGCTTTTTTTTCTATGCTCTTTGCCTTCTAAAATATTTGGAGTCTCTCATCTTTTTCTCGTGTCCTACAATGACATTGCACGCTGCTGTATTTCAAAACAAAGGATGTGTGTCTGCTGTACCAGAGGGGAAGTGGTGCTGGTGTGTCCAGCTCACAAGGTGGGACCATAAAGGTTTGGCAAGGTCAGAACCTGCCCACACCTGCCAAGAGTGGTGTGTGCATCGTATAAATTCTTTCTACAACACATAGATCTAATCTTCTTTCACAAATGGTCAAAACACTGACATGACAAAGTTGCAGTGTATCTTCCTGGAGATGTTCTCCCGTATTTCTCACCCTCTTGATGGGTTCTGCCTTAGGTGGGTAATGGTATAATATCCAGAAATAGCATGTGTTACAAACCCGTGCTTTGAATAGGGAATAATTACCATGCATGGGTATAAATAGTAGCCTAAGGAAGTAGACTGCAATTAAGAGTTGAAATATGTAGTTTAACAATCATAAGTTGTGTTTCTGTATTGTACTGGATAGATTGTACAAAATTCCTTTCTTTTGTGTGTCAGCATGTGTCTGAGCAGATATGTATGCACTTCTAATGTTTTCTTGCACCTGTTTTAGAGAAGTCACTTATTCCTTAATAGAGGGGGAAGTCTTCTGGGAATATACACCCTGAAATTAGGATTTATTATAGGCTTTATGTACAGCTGACTTGGTTAAAAGCTTCCTTGCTGTGCAGTCACATATCAAATTAAAAATGACAATATAAATAGATGAAATTAATGACTATGCTGTGGAATATGGGATTAAAGCATTGGACTCGGTAAAAGAAAGAGGAAAACTGAAGATTCACGATATATTAACCCATGTATGGTCAAAGATGCTGCTATGGAAGCAAGCACTAGTGCTTTGGATGGCAATTGATTTCTCATGCTACACTACCTGCAGAGCCCTCTTTAATGCGTGTGCTGAGATGATTAGCTGTAATAGGGAGAGGCTAGGGATTAAAAGTGTAAAAATAACAGCCATTATACTTCTTAGAAGGAATTCTCTGAGGATGTGTGCCCCTGGCTCACTCACACTTGCTTTACTACACGATGTACTGAGCTAGTTAGAGCTTTGTCGGAAAAAGGCTTCTAAATAAAGCTGTTAAAATCATGATATTTTGGGGGACCCGTTTTTCTCTTCATGATTCTTTTTCTTTCTTTTTAAGAATGAGTTGCTAATGACCACCTTGACTTTCTGAAGACAAGATCTTATAATATTGATAATATTGATAATATTGATAATATTGATAATATTATATAAGTTCATCAACTCTTGGGTTGTAATATCCTTCTTATAGAAACTTAACATGCAAAGGAAAAAAGAAATGAAAATGCCCTTTACTGACCTTCTAATTAATATCAGAATTTAATCATGTTGAATATTTTAGTACTACAACAGCAGTTTATGTGTTTAGAGCATAGGTGTACTTTTCTTGCCTCTATGGATTCAAAACTGCAGGTTCAGGACATAAGGTTATATATACATATACAAGGTTATAAATAATTTCAAAGGATAGCAGCTAGTTGGAAATGCCCTTTAAGATCTACCACAGCTTCTGTTATGCACACTGATGTAAATCTTCAATTAGTATGCAAAATCAAGAAATACTTTACTGCTGTGGTGCAAGGTCTTTGTTTGAAGGGAATATTGAGGAATTGCCCTGGATGTAGCTTTCTTAGAGAATGAAAAAGGTTGCTCTCATAAAGTTGACCTTTGAGAAGAAATAAAGGGTGATAGGGAAGTGAACAGGTAGTCTGATAAATTCCTTTCCTTTTCCCTGTTAAAAGAGAAAATGAGCCAAAGATTTGATTATCTTTGGAAATCAGTGTGTAACTGAGCATAGATGTGTAAGATCTGCTGTTTCTCACTTGGAACAGCTCTCGTCAAAGACAGAATAGGACTCTGAATACTGAAGGTGGTCTTTTCTTTAGAGGTAGAAACTGGATAAGACCAGTTGCTAACCAAAGTCCTGGAATCAGGGAGTGTACCTTGTGGAAGATGAAATGGCCCCTTTCATTACTCATCCTCAGAGATGTGTTACCATAGTCAATGAAGATACCAAAACTCCTCCTGTACTCTCATATTCTTGTAAAGGCTCAGAAGCAAAATAACTGAAGTTGTTCCTTGCTTCTGGTGGTGCAGAACTTGGATGCTTTTGTATGTAATAAAAGTATATTTAATCTCTGTTAGGTATATTTAATTTCTTTTAAGTGACAGCTTAATGTGCAACAGAGGAAAATGAAAACATTTCTCAAGTTTAAAAATTAATTGCATCAGGCATAATTAATATTATGGTAAAAAAAAACAAAACTGTATTAATTGCCCATATAATTTTGGTGTCCTTATACCACTGTAAAGGCAATTTCACCTAAATTCAATAAAATAGACTGCAATAAGCAGAAAGTTTAGACAGGATTAATGACATTAGCTCTGTCTTTACAATGTTTGTCCTTAGGAAAGATACCGAATTGATTATTGTCTGAAAGTACACTGCTCAGAGACCAGTAAAAACTTGAGTAATTAAGAGTGTGTAAACACAGACTTCTGTCCAAATAACATGGAGTGCACTTATATTTTTTTTATGGCCCCCTTTTTTCTTTAGAAAAAGAACTGGGACTAGAATAGAGCAGTTCACTTGGAAGGGACCTACACCAACCCTCTAGGCCAACAGCAATATATGCTGGTGGAGACTGCCTGTACCATTTTGTGATGGAGGGTGGAGTCACACGGCAAACAAAGACTAAGAAAAAATGGGGATGAATGTCAAACAAAATTTAATTAAAACTGTGTAATTTCAGGCTCAGATAAACAGTAACACTAGGAAAGTGGTGCGAGTACTCTCATAAAATGGTATTATAAATATAACAGTTTGAAAAAGGCTCTCAGTTGTTGTCTAACCACAGTAACGTCATGGTGGGTTCAAACAGATCAAGTGGGAAGATGATAGCGGAAGGTATCAATAAATTAGGCTGTGAGAAGATACAAAGGATGTATAATGGAGGAAAGGGTAGGCAGCAGTAGAGGTGACTGAACTGCTGAGACCCCACAGCTCACACTGTGTATGAGCTGGTTGCTCACAGCCCGGGGGGCTCATGGCTGTGCTGCTTCCAGAGGCAGCGTGGCCGGTGTCCATGCGGGTTCTTGAAGGCTGGCTCTAGCCACAGTACTTTGTAACATGGACTTTATTCTCTCTGGCTCTTCCATTGCTGATGATTCATGATTTACTTCAAAAAGAGAGGGCTGCCTAGATGACAAATTTAGGCTGCAGATCCTGCGTGCAAATTAATTCTCTCTCTGTGCAGTCTTTCCAATTTCCCAAAACTCATCTGAGGAGCCTGCAGGGCAAAAAGAAGCAAAGAGAACACTGTTCATACCCCAGAGCTCAGTGTATGAAATGTGTTTAATCTGGTAAACAAGGTAAAGCTTGTAAAACGTTCTGAAGATGCTCAGAATTTCTGCATTATTTCCCTAGCTTATTTTTTTATTTATTTAAGATGTCAGTACAACTGCATTTGGAATATAGCATGCCTATCTCCTACAGAAACCTTTCTTGCTCACATAGAATGAGTCAGGCACAGTGTGTATAAAACACTTTGTGGTGCCAGACATGAGGCAGTGTAAGGCAAAGAATTTCTCTGCTTCAAAAAAGAAATGTTCTCTTGCCTAAAGTGAAAATTAAACGGAACCTCCAAAGGCGTTTTCTGTTCCTCATGTACCTATCAAAGGGTATAACAGTATTGAATTATTTAGGTAACTTTCCCTATTAGACTGTGTTCTTTTATGAATCATTTCAAGTGGCTTGGGCCCTAACCATAAAAAGTCTCAGCACATTCTAAAGACTTTGAGAATTGCCCAAAGGAAAAATTTTAGGTGAGTTAAAAATTTATAGACAAAAAAATTTTGTGAATCTCAAATTGCATTTTTATGAAATAATCTTTTTAATCTTGATGGATGTGCTGGTTTTGGCTAGGGTAGAAATAACTTTTTTTGCAGTAGCATGTGTGGGGCTGTGTAGTGGATTTGTGCTGAACACAAGGTTGATAACACAGAGATGTTTTTGTTATTGCTGAGCTGGGCTTACACAGAGCCAAGGCCTTTTCTGCTTTTCACANAGCTTTTACCTTCCCAATTCACTTCCTGATCCTGCTGACTGGGGGAGTGAGCAAGCAGCTGCGTGGGGGTTGGTTGCTGGCAGGCAACACGTAACTTAAAAAAAAACCAAAACAACGCTCCCTGCCCCCTCTCACTCCACTAAAATGTCAGGTTAGACAACTAAAAGGAGTCTAACTCAAGAATTAATTTGGTCAGGTTTTTTTTCTCTCTTGTGCCTCAAGAGCTTCTTGAAGATTTGTTTCTTGCTCCCACTCTGCTACTGAAAGTTTTATCCTAAGACTAGATGATATCTTGATCATGTGTAAAGAGCAGATCTCTATTCATGAAGCTTAATTAATGCAATGATTCACATAAGTGTGTCAACAAAACCACAAAAAATAAAAGGCAGATGTATTAGCAGCTTTCAAATTGCTAACTGTAAATATTGTCAAACATTGTGTTAGCAAAGCATTATGCTGATTGGATATCTAAATTTGGCTCTTACTAAAATAAGTTTCTGATCAGTAGTTTCAGCTGTGTCCAGCAGAAAAATGCTTTTAGGTTTTCTCACCAATCTAAGTGAGATTAACAGAGGTAGGAAGTAATAAGGGAATATTCTAAATATCATACCTTTGAAAAGTGATATATTGTAACGTGCTATTGAAATTGAATACTTATCAACGTTCTGAAACTCTTCAAACCTTCTTTAAAGAAGAGTGATACACAAAGTGTGGTAATCTGAAGAATGAAGAAATGTTGATAAAAATCTCAAAGTGGGATCAAATGTTGATACATTATCTGAACTATCTTGTTCTCTGAAGCATTATTCCTAATGCCTGGATAGCAGTTGGTACTGCCTCCTCTTAAAAAGCCCCTCTGATGATGGTTGCAGATGGCCTGGTACAGTGTTCTTGTAAAGTTTTAATATCTAATCTAAATGTCATATAATACATATAATACTGCAAGTTATTACTTCCTGTTCTAACCCCTTCAAGTACTAAAAACATTCTCTTTGCTAAACATTTTGCATATTTTGAAGTGTCTTCTTTGCCAAGGCTAAAAGACTAATTTTCCCACATTTTTTCCTAAATTCCATCTAGGTTTTTGACTCACTGCTCTCCACTAGACTTTATCCATGTGATTTGCCTCTTTCCAAGGTATGGACCTGGATTTTGAAGTGTGGCAGCCGTGGCCTTACAATCCTCAGTAGTGAGGGGATTACCTCCTGTATGCCTTGCATGCCACAATGGCACTTGCTTTTATCTGAAATAGAATGACATTCCTGATTTATCATTTTTTAATCTACTGTAATCCCCTGTGTACTAGTACATAGCCAGTTATTCTTCATCCTTCTTTGGCTTCCTGATCCATCCTGTTATTGACCTATCCTACATCATAGATTAGCTCTATAAAATGTAACATACTGTGTTAAATTCTTGGGTGGTTTGGGGTTTCTTTCTTCCCAATCTATTGGAATCATTGTAATGATAAAATAAGTGAAGAACTGTAGCAGATTGTCTTTGAATATCAGGAGTCATTTTGTTTAACCTTTCCTGGCTCAATTACAGTAAAGTGGATCCTGAATCAGTATAGGGAAAGAAGTAGTAGAGAAATGGATTTGAATCTCCTCCAGTACTGTTTTTGTAATCATAGAGTGATTTTTTTCAATAGTTTCCTTTGCTGTTAACAAAGTCAGCAGGAGACTGACTGAAGACAATTGTCAGTAGTGAGATGTGGGAAATGTCATAATTTGTTTGTTTTAAGCTGTGTTGATAAATTCTAATTCCATTCAGAAAACTAGGTTATCTCCTTCAGTGAAATGCACCTATGAATTCTGAATTCAATACAGAATATAATGGTAACTTCTGATTAGTATTTTGGGGAAAACAGGGAAATGCAAACAGGGAACTGCAGATTTTATCATATGTTGAAAATATGCTGGTATTCCTTTTTATGAAAGCCAAAATTACATGATTTATTTGTTCATCAGGAGCAGCATTTCTAGAAAGTGTATCTCAAAAGTGTATCTCTTGCTGTACTTGTGACTGATGCAAGTGCATTATAAATGCATTTATCAATGGAGAGGAACAAATGGTCCATACTAAAAGCCAGATACTGGAGGAGNCTTAACTAAGAACATGAGGTTAATTTTTAGATGGGGATTTGCTAGTGTTTAATATATTACAAGTTTTATAATGTTTCATAATACCTGAAGTGTTTGTTTGTCCACAAGCTTGGATGGCCTTTTCTGCAAATATATCATTTTGCCTAAAAAGCAATAGTAACTTTTGCTAAATCTTTGCCTTATTTAACAATTTTTAAAGTCCTTCAGAAGGGCAGTTAAGTAAGTCTTGCAGATAGAAAAGGGCAAATGTGTGGTGTGAGTCAAGGCAGCAATTCAGTCCTGATCCCAGGCACCCTATGGGAAGGACTCACGTTGGAGAAGTTTGTGAAGGACTGTCTCCTGCAGGAAGGACCCCACACTGGAGCAGGAGAAGAGTGTGAGGAGTTCTTCTAAGGAGGAAGGAGCAGCAGAGATGACATGATAAACTAACTGCAGTCCCCCAACCCCCATCCCCCTGTGCTACTGCGGGGAGGAGGTGGAGAACATGGGAGTAAAGTTGAGCCCAAGAAGAGGGGTTCTTTCATTATCCTACTCTCATTTGATTGGTAATAAATTAAAATAATTTTCCCCGAGTTGAGTCTGTTTTGCCCATGAGAGTAACTGGTGAGTGATCTCTCCCTGCCCTTATCTCGACCCATGAGCCTTTCCTTTTGTGTCCCCTGCCCAGCTGAGTGCAGTGATAGAGTGACTGAAGACAGCACTTGGCATTTAGCCAGGGTCAACTCGCCACACCGAGTTTGGTAATCTGCATTATACATTAACTGTTCCAAAATTAAAAAGATAGTTTGCACCAGAAAGTGTGTAAAATTTCAGGCCAAAGTTGCATCAGTGTGCTGCTCGTCATACTATGGCTTGCTTGAGTCCAGAAGTGATGTAGAGACATATTTCTGCATGCGTGCCTGTGCTGGAAGAAGGGCAAGTAAAATCAAGAGTGATGTAATACATAAAGCAGAAAAACATCATTTATCATTAGGAAATAAGGGGACAAGAGATTTTTGCAAGGAATTGGGATGAATGGGGCAAGAAATATATGCCAGAAACTATCAAAGCAAATTAGGTGGCAAATCAGTGCATCTTCATGCCTGTTTTGTTACTGGCACTTCACCACTAGTGGCAGTCGACTAGGGCTGTATGTGTGCAGGGTTTTCCTCCTTCAAAAATAGGATAGGACTAGAAATACAGGATAGGAATATAGCAGCTGTACAGCACTTACAGAAATGCACCTGGATTAAGTCTAGATTTCTTTTGTAGCTGAAGATGTGAATTTGATTCATCTAAATATGAACTAAAATTGTGACACTTCAGTGAGGTTTAAGCTTCCACTAGTAAATTAGCATTTCACACTGTCTGCTCTTTACAGTTTCATCAAAAGACAAAATTATTTCCGTTTCTCAGGAACCAAGTGGAATATATTATTTACCTTGAAATAGCTGTTAAGAACACAACAATGGCTATTGCCCAGCACTCTGCTGTCTTTTCCCAGACTTTTTGTAAGCACTCGTACCTTGAGAGTTCAGAAAAATAATCTTCTATCACCTTATTAGAAATCACGATTTTTCCTGTCTAATTAGTACACAACGTACGTTTCTATCATCTAAAATAACAGCAGATGCTTTAAAGAATGAAGAGTTTTATTGCCACCTGGTGGGAGTCTTGTGTTTAACACGTACTAATTGCAGACAAGATGGGGAAGATGTTGAAATACCTCAAGCTGACCAACATCATCCTGCAAGAATACATTCTAACTACATCTGGCATCATAAGAATAATTAGGTGATTGCATTTGCTAAGAAAAACAGCATTATTAAAGAGCTGCAGTCTGTCCCTACACTCCTTTTATGTCAGGTAAAGGCACCGTTAAGTTCCTAAGTATCAGTTCTTTTGATGTTAATCAACCCAACTGGAATACTGGTATGTATAAATAAAATCTGAACCAGCTTTTAAATGTGAAATATAGTAAAAATTATAATTTTCATATTATATATGAAATATAACAGAAAATTTGTATTTAAAAGGTTTGGGGAAGATAGCCTAATGGACAAAGAACTGAGGTTTAAATATGCATTTTAAATTGACTGAACCCTTTCTCTTTATTATTTTATGTAACTGAAATCGAATAATGTGAACTTTACAGATAATAATTCTGAAATTGTCCATTGAATAATTCCTTGACACAACAGAAGGAGAGTATGCCATCCAGAGGGACCTAGGCAAGCTTGAGAAGTAGGTCCAGGAGAATATCATAAGTTCAACAATCCAAGTGGAAGGTGCTGCACTGGGGTCAGGGCAATCCCTGCCATGAGTCATCTGACTGGGAGAAGAATTCANTGATAGGACAAGAGGGAACAGTTTTAAGCTGGTAGATATTAGGCAGAAACTCTTTACTCAGAGGTTGGCGAGGCACTAGAAGAGGTCTTCCATCCAGCCTGGCCTTGAACACTTCCAGGGATGGGGCTCTGGGCAACCTGGTCTAGTGGGTGGCATCCCTGCCCATTGCAGGGGCATTGGAACTAGATGATCTGTAATGTCCCTTCTGAGACATTCAAGGCAGTCTAGGGTTTTATGAGTGTGCAAAGAGAATTCACCTTACCTGAACATGGAATGTTAGGAAATGGTTACCACAGCAAGTCCTGCTTTCCAACTAAATCCCCAAAGCCACAATATGACAGAATTTGATCTGACTAATAGCATATATTTCCTGTCAGAAATTAAATTTTCAATGTGACAGTTTTGCACATTTTTGAAGCCTTAATTAAATTCTGCATAATCTCTAGTACAGAATTCTTTTACACTTAACATGCCTAAAACTGAGATGTAGCAAGGCAGTTTTTCAGTCAGCAATTCATATGTAATGTTTTGTGGTTGGAGAACAACATATCCGTGTTTGCTGCTATGTAGCAGGTGGAATCCTAGAAGGGACAGAAAGTAGTTCATAGAACAAAAACTTCCAGGGTCTTTTGCAAAGTATTGACAGTTTATATTTCAAGCCGAGTCAACTTGTCTGAAAAAGGAATGGTCATCTCTATTTGTCCAAAGTAAGCCAAGACTACTTCCTTCTGAAATGTGTGAATATGCTTACAGCTTTAATTCTTAATAGTCTAGGATTGAATTAGCTAATTCTAAATTCTCTTTAACTACCAAATTGCAATTTAACACTACCAACCATATTAATATGTAATATTTCCTATTAAATTACTTTATATAATTATATCCTCCACTTTTTTCTCCTGCAATTTTGGAGAAACCAAACAGAAAAATCTTTGCTTTAGAGCTTTTTTTTTCCTGCCCCTAATTCATGCAAATTGTTCTGCCGAAGAGAGGAGGGAAATGGTCACTTCGATGTACTTGGCTGAAGAAAATATATGTAATATATTGATGTCAATTCTTTATTACTGAAGTTAATTCGTAGCTATAGTGGGGTCAGAGTTTGAAGAATCTGTACATTTTACAGCAGTTCTTATAGAAATTGTTGCATCACTGCCTTCTGATTTGTATCTTTCATACAAAGTCCAGTGCAAGGCTTTAGAAAGTAAAAGCAACCTCTTGCACTTGGGAATGGTGAAGATTACCTGAACCTGTTCTAAAATGTATCAAACCATTCATGGAGTTTATTTTGATAAACAAAAATCTGATCAAAATGGCACAGGAGTGAAAAATCTTTAAATTANCCCACCTGGAGTGTTATGTCCAGCTCTGCAGCCCCCAAAACAGGAAGGGTGTGGACCTGTTAGAGCAGGTCCAGAGCAAGACACAGAGAAGGCTGGAGCACCTCAAGTGCAGACAGGCTGAGAGTTGGGGTTGTTCTGCCTGGAGAAGGCTCTGAATAGACCTTCCAGTAGACCCGAGCACCACCTTCCAGTATCCAAAGGGAGCTTAAAAAAAAACCATGAAGAGAAACTTTTTATATCGGCAAATAATGATAGGACAAGAGGGAACAGTTTTAAACTGGTAGATATTAGGCAGAAACTCTTTACTCAAAGGTTGGCGAGGCACTAGAAGAGGTCTTCCATCCAGCCTGGCCTTGAACACTTCCAGGGATGGGGCT
>VYZR01042275.1:1525-13638 GCA_013400675.1 Oxylabes madagascariensis
TTTTTTTGTGTGTGTGTGTGTTTTTTGTTTTTTTTTTTTTTTTTTTTTTTGGTGGGGTTTTTTGGTTTGTTGTTTTTGGGGTTTTTTTTTTTTTTGTTTTTTTTTTTTTTTTTTTTTTTTAAATAAAAGTTGGAGGTTTTTAGGACTTTCTGTGAAAGATTAATGCTAAATGGTGAAGAACTGTCTGGGTGGTTCTTGAGGCAATCAATTGTACACTGTCTTTCATTCCATCTGAGCATGGAGTATTTCCTTCCTTAGGATCAAAGTAAATAAAGCATGTATCTACATGCCGACAGTGTGTTTTGCTAAAAAGTGGATGCACATGATCTCTCCATCTCCTGTTACTCAGTTTGAAAGAAAACAGTGCATGTAGTGCGCTGATGGAGTCAACATACACTCCATTTTTCATGCCACTGAGCTAAACAAGCCAGTGTTTTATTCAGAAGACAGGTTCTCTCTTCCCTTGGGCTTTCATTAATCCTTCCCCTGCACTTTTCCCAGCTGAAGTTTTTGAAGAAAGGTGACCAGCACTTTTCAGCATATTTTAGAGGAAATTTGAACTTGTACCTTGTGCAATGGTACTTTGGCTTCCATCGCCTGCTGCATGCTAGGATCACAGTAGCATCTTTCACGTATGCATTTCACTGGCAACTCCTTGTGCTCTTTTAACTGCCCAAAATACCCAGCTTCATCATCTATGATTTCTATGGACTGATCAGCTATTCTTGTTGTTTTCAGTCCCTGGACACACAACTTTCCTCTTCTGTGTTCCCCAATTTCAAATCATTTCATTCCCTTTGACTGAAAGGAGAGCTTAACTTAGTAGAGTAACTGAAGTGTACCCCAAACTATGACAGTCAAAGAAATTCTAGTGTTATGAAAGGCAGGGACTAATTTTCCACAGTTTTCAATATGATTTGTCATTGTCTTTAATAGAAACATTCAAATGAGCAGTGTTGCATTCCATTCTGTAGATTTTTGAAGACTATTCCTGCAAAGAAATGTCAATCTATTTTGTAAACTTGAAGTATGTAAAATAAATATTTCTTCAAAAAACCAATATTGCCTAGTGATATTTTAAAAATAATTTCTAATTAAATTAGCCTTCTAGAATTCATAGCCACAGGTAAAGGTTTTAAAACAATAGCTTCAACCTTTCATGTATTTCAGGTGGGTTATGAATGATCACAATTTCGTTTTTTTGAAATATTGACTATAACCCAGAACCTTTTAAAAACCTAGGTAGGAGAGTCATGTTACTGAAAAGATGAGTTAGTGTGACAAAAAGACACTGCGTGTCTCTCTCATATACAGTAGCATGAAACCAGGATTTAGAGACTACATGCCTGCACATACAAATACATGTATAATCTGTGCTCCTGGTAGGAAAGATAAATTCTTTATATTTGTATTTAGTCATTATATAATCAGGGACCCACTTTATGAATCCATTTGCAATACTCTACCATGTCATGCTATTGTAGTAATAATGCATGTATCAATAACTCAAGCAAAGGCCTTTTTCTAAGCATAGAATAAATCATTTAGCTGTGGAACAGGGTCTGAGTTCAAAAATAGTTCTTTTTTTAGTGTAAACACATTTATTACAGTTAGTTGTAAAAGATAATCAATCAACCATGTTTTTTAAATGCATCCATTTCTGTCATTACAGCCAAATAGCATCAGATGTTTTAATGTGCTCAGCATACAGCAGCTTCTACTTTGAAGGCGAGCTGCTGGATTTGGGACCATGTAGAACAGCTGATGATATAGGAATGAATTGTTTGTGAGATGAACCTGGACAAACGTGAAAGAGATAATGTAAAACTAGGTTATATCACACATAGATTTACATTTAGTTTCTAAGTTAGAGATACGAGCTACTTTATGTTCTTGTTTTGTACAATTAATAATTTGGTAATTCTGTTTCTGTATGGAGCTGATAATTGCAAATCTAATTAGAAAAAGATAAACACTATAGTTGCTGTCACAAAAAAGTAGCCAATAGTGTAGAAAAACTATTTGTTTGCATAAAGAGAAACGGAATCAGATTTGAACATAATACACTAAGGTAGAGGAACAATTATGTTTAGCTTCTCCAATGATCTATACTGGCATGCAATATGGTCTTAGGTACATCTTTCTCATCCAGCAGAACTTGAACTATTTACAAGTTTTGTACCATGTACAAACTTTGATACTTAGTCATAAGCAGAGTCATTTTGTCTGCACACTGTGGAAAAAAACCAGGAGACATAATAGTGAAATAAACATTCTTAAAATTTAAACTGTTAAAAGAATCTTTCTGTGGTTTTAATAGATATTGTAAAGTAAAATGTTTCCTCCTTTACTGGCGTGATCTTGGTGTATGAAATAACATAACCAACTTTGCATTTGCTGTGAATAGCACAACCTCTTGATTTGAGATTACATTGGTCTCGCAACAGTTGTCAGATTTCAGGTTTTCCTGATAGTATTGCCCTAGAAACCCATCACAGTCCCTTTCTGATGTACATTTTATAACCCCAAAGATTCCAGAGACTCTCTAGCATGCTGCCATGGAGAGCAGCAGCCACACCAGGGACAGAGCAGACAGTGGTCTGCCAGAAACACAGACATAAAGCTGGCATCTAGGCCCTTACCCAGCAGCGAGCAGCATTGCCTGCCTGCCGGCTTGCAAAGCAGCAGCCAGCTGGGGGGCAGCAATTTGTCCCTGGACACAGCAGCAAGTTCAGGAGCTGCACTGTCAACAAGTGGCCCAAAATCCAAGACCGTAGATGTATGTGAGGGAGGTGGAGAAGCTGCACAAACAGTTGTGGGGTTAGAGGTTCTACAGAGGGCTTATAGTTAAACTTCTGCCTGTAATTTTTTGTGTTGTGTTAAAAAACACCATTTTTACTGGTGTTTTAACCAATTTAAAATCTTTCAATAGGAAAAACCAACTCAAATAAAATGTGAATGGTGTTACAGTTGAAAAATAAAGTCAAGGTTATTACCCCTATCGATCAACTCATCAGGAGTTGGAGTTTGATGATTCTAGGTCCCTTCTGACTCAGGATATTCTATGATTCTCTAAGTTTAAATTGGAAAGAACACAATTCTGATGTTGAGCTCCAACATATTTGGAATTTACATATGTATCTCTTATCTTCAAACAATGTTTTCATTTGGAATAATGTATTTCTTGTGTTTATTTGCCAACCTCACAACTATAAAATAGATATTTTAGCTATCTGATTCATTGCCATGTCATTGGCTTCAAAGGCATTTTGCCTCCTCTTCACAAAAGTCTGTTTTCTTCATGATATTACTCATGCTATGCATATACAAGTATCAAAAGGTAATAATTAGACACATCTGCTTACATTTGCGAGGAGCAGATGCTAGACAAATTAAAGTGAACATGGGTATCACTCAAAATCATTAAAGAAGTGACTCTAAAATAATTTCTGAACTTTGACAGGCAGTAAAATATCCTACATTGACATATTTGTGCTATTTGCAGAAATCTCATGTTCAAAATCATCTTCACATGCAGTTGAATCAAAAATGAATTGTGTAAGTTTTTCAGGTTACAACTTCTACTTCCTTTCCCTGGGAAAGATAAGTTGTCAGCCCTGATAGCAATGCTTATTAACACCACAGGACAGTCACATCAGCTCCAGAGCAACACTGCAGAGTCCTAAATAGCATGCTCCATGAAGATAAAGACACGAGAATGGCTTTATGAAGTTAGACCTGAAATCTGCCTTTCTTGGTGTTCAGTTTCCTTTTGTGGGCATTGATGAATGCTCTAGCATAGTATAAACTAGGTTGAGACTAAGTTGTGTTATTTCTCTGATATTCTTCCAGCATCAAACTGTGAAATTGCTTGGGGGCTTACTGGGACATCTGCTTATTTTTGGTCAAGCAGTGGGTAAGAATTACCTGGTTTAAACACGCACATGCATATATATATACATATGTGTGAAAATAGAGTATCCTTTCATTTGTTCAGAGCCCAACATCTGGTAATTTCATTTGCTGGTCTCTGTTTCTTATAAGTGAGGAGGAGTAAATAGCTGTTGGCCTCCTCCACAACATTATTACAAATATCTTCAATTTATCACTTAGTTGCTTCTTTTGTAGGCAGAAAAGTCCTTGCACGTTAAGTCTGGTTTTATATGGAGTTTTGTGCCTTTCATTCTCATTGCTGCAGTTGCCTGTACCTTGTTATGCTCTGCCCTGCTGGGGACAGGACCTGAACTATACTCAGTATTCAATGTGTAAGTCAACTACAATGATGCATTACAGTAAGCTTTCCTTTTTTCAACACTTTCAGAAACCATAGAATGGTTTGGGTTGGAGGGGACCGTAAAGATCATCTGGTTCCAACCCTGCCCACATGTGCAGGGATGTCACTCACTATATAAAGTTGCTCAGAGCTCCAGTCAAACTGTCCTTTCTATCTCTTTTCCAAATAGTTGTAATGTTTCCTTATTTTGACTTTACAGAATGCTGAACTGTTCTATTCATAAAAATGCTGGTTAATATCACTTTTTTTTTTTCCTAAGTGGCCATAGTTAGCTCAGAACCTACAAATTAGTCCATAGTTAGGACTGTTTCTTGTTTCTACCCCATGTGCATTACTTTGCATCAGCACTGATTTTTTTTCGTGTTTCATCACCCAGGCATACAGAATGCTGCTGTCCTTCTGCAGCTCCTCACAGTCACACCTCTCATTTTTACTATTGAAAGAAATGTTGTAACAAATCTATGTACCTCAGTGTTCATCTCCTGTCTGTCATGTTTGTGAGGATGATGGAGGCCTGTACAAATCCTCATTCAGGACTGCAGGTGACCGCCCACTGTTGCAAAAACTGCTGGTCTCTGTTTCTTGTCTTATACCTGGTCATTAACAACGTAGATGTAAAACATTCTTGCTTTACAAGGCTTTCTTTTAATATCATTTGACAATTTACAGTAAGTATTTATGCCTTTAAAAAATTAATGCTTGAATTAGGCAGTTTTGTCTTGCTTTTTTTATTTTGCTTTTCTTGTATATCTTCTTAGCTATTTACTTTTCCTTTGGATATGACTTCTTATTTTTGAAGTACATCTTTTTAGTTGTAATAAGGTAAACATTCTGGGGTTTGTTTGTTTTTTACTCAACAGTTGTTTTCAATATTTAGAAGTTCATATTGTGATGAATATAAACAATCTTTTCTCCAACTTTGAAGCAAGCAGCCTCATTTTTTACTTTTTGAAACCAAATACTCTTTTTATGTTAGTTTAGTATTTTCTCAGTTTTAAAAGAGAATTACCCAATTGCATCAGGGTTACTGAGCAATGTTTCTGTAACAGCATTTTGCCCCATGACTTGCACATTGCTCAGAACCCAGTCAGGGGTATCTTGGCTTGTTTCAGCTTTTAGCAAAAGCTCCTCCATGAATCAGTCATTTGTGGTGTCATTTAGTCTCTGCATCACACTCCAACCTGACATTTACCCAGTCTGTGTGGGGGTGATTGAAGTTTCTGATTACTAATTCATTTTCTTGTTGTCTTTTAAACCTCTCTTGGTACCTCACTCACACCACTGTCATTCTGATTAGGGAGTGACAGCTTTTTCTAATACTTCTGTAGTCCTGGTGTCTTAATCCATGATGTGCAACATTCAGAACAATTACCTGACACAAACCATTCTTTAACATACACTGCATCCATTTTCTTTCTTGCCTGTGTAGTTTATAGTTTCCACTGATTGCCTTTCCTTCCATCAAGTCTCTGATGCTCCTGTTAGGTCAATATTCTCTCTTAAAACTAAGTGTCCTCATTCCTTTATCTAATTTAAAAGTTGTAGCATTTCAATAGTAGGATGTATGTATTTGATCTGGTTGCTAATTTTTCTATGCTATCTTCAAATGGTATTCTTGGGCATAGAATGATCTTAATTTGCGTCCTACATGAGTTTTATGAACTTCTCTCCTGTGTTTCTTCTCATGGATATAAAGCCTTTTATAATTTCATCCCTCTATTATATATCCCCAAGCCAGATTTTCTTTTGCACCTGTTTAGGTTTCCTCTAGTCTTTAATTCAATCTCCTTCTTCAATGACCTTCCCGGTTTTTACTTACAGCAGCTTTATCTGAATCCTACTTTTGCTCTAAAGACTTTGTACAAAGTTTGTCCAGTTTTTGATGAGTCTAAACCATCCATTCCTACACCATTGTCTGAAGCCAACATGAAAGACACTGCTGAAGCAAGAGCAGAGGTAGATAGATGGTCAAGGATATAATTTTCATATTTGGGAGGTCACCTGATCATCCTAACTGAGCGACTCTGCAGAGCACTAATGTCTGTCTGAAAGCTATGGTACATAATGTACCTTGCTCATGCTGATTTACACAGACGCATTTTGTCCACCCAAACGCCTCATGGGGAAAATGATTTCTTGCCTCATAAATGCAATTCCTCCTTCTGAGATATTTGACAATAGTAGATGAATTAAGTAAGTAATTGAGCAGTGGTTATAGGCTGTACCTATGGGAAAGACAACTCAGTTTCTTTGAATAACTTGTCTCTGTCTGTGCTTCTGAATTTGAGGTGTGCCTTTGAAATCAGTGTGTCCATCTCACACAGATGTATATGAGGAATTTTGCTGTGAGTGCACATTGCTGGTTCATGTCCCACTTCCCAGCCACAAGCATCCCCCAGTCCTCCTTGGGGCTGCTCTCAATCCATCCTCCATCCAGCCTGTGCTTGTGCTTGGGTTTGCTCTGATGCAGGTACAGGACTTTGCACTTGGCCTTATTGAACTTCATGAGGTTCACACAAAGGGGAAAGTAATTATCCCCTACAGTATCAGTTTTGCTCTAAATATCCTAACTAGACACAGACCCCTGAACTTGCCTGCCTTTGTAGACCATACTGGTTGTGGCTTAAGGAGTTAGGCGGCATTGTAGTTTGAACCTCTCCTATTTCTTTTTGCGATTGCACATTTTGATTCCCTTCCAAAAGTTATTAGCAAATCTTTGCAGGATGTTCAGATTCTATGCAAGAGGCGAGACTCTCCTTCAGCAGGATATTTCTCTATAAAATCACTCACAGCCTGATCTTTACAGGACATGTCGGAAAGATGTGCTCTCTTTCATTTCTTCCACAGGTCTCTGTACAGCAAGAAGTTTGTATGGATGTTAAATATCATGTATGCTTGCAATATTTCCTCTTGGGTGCAGCGTTTGGGGGGTTTTGTCTATTTCCTTATTTTGTCCTTTTCTGAGTTTCATGAACATTGCCGTGTCACGGGGTTAGTTTATCCTACCCACAGTGATGAGTTGTTAGTAAATGCATGTTTTCCTTTTGACTTGGCATGCATCTTAATTTTGTTACTGCAAGATGGAGAGTTGAACTTAGCATTACTGATGGAGTGAAAGGAAGATGTGAGAGAAGCTGGCAGTGTGAGTGACACGTGTGGAGGGAAGGGAGGAGGTAGCAGAGGATAGTTCAGGCATCACCTCTGCAATCCTCAGCCGCCGTGGATAAAACTCTTCCAGTTCATTCTCTTACTCTGAAATGAACAGAGAAAAGCCTGGTACAAATGAACTACCTTCTTACATACAAAGAGCCACAGTGGCCAAGGTGTCTGTAGTGGCAGGGGATCCTCATGAATGGCAGAGAGGCAGCGGGCAGCCAGGGCCTGTCCCATCCCCTGCCCAGAGCAGGGCAGCTGTGGGCACCAGGACCGCCCCAGCCCTGGGTGCAGGCACCTCCCTGGGGTTGGGGACGAGTCTTGGGCCCAGGGGTGGGCTGAGCTTGGCTGGGCCCAGGGGTGGGCTGAGCTTGGTTGGGCCCAGGGGTGGGCTGAGCTTGGTTGGGCCCAGGGCCGGCCGGGGCAGGGCTGTGGAAGCTGGAGACCGGCCCTGCTGGGGCAGGAGCTGAGGGACCCAGGGGGCTGACCTGGAGTCCTGGGCCCTCACCTCTGTCACGGTGTGGGGGTGCCCTCCAGGCCTGGTACTGAAAATAAACAGATTATGTTTCAAGTTTAACATAGGTAAAGCATGTCTTGAATGGGTTTTCCTGTAAGAATACCTGCTATTTCAGATAATCGCAGACAGCAAGTAGAACTTTGGGTGTCAGCCATGCTGCTCCAGTGCTAGTGAGATTGGCTGGCTCCCAGTCAGCAAATGGATCGTTTGGGAGATAAGAAAATTAAAGAAATTCTTCCCACAGTGGGGTAAATACTCCTTTGGTTTTTAACCAAAAAAGTGTGGATGTGAACAGATATGTATTTTCATTTTCACTCAAGTGCATGTATCTCTCAGGTCTCTGTTCCTAAATATAGTTTTGACTTTTTTGTGGACTCTGGAGTGATTAAAAAAAGATGTCTACAAGTTCTACAATGCCTTTAAAAAGGTCTTTTTACAATTCTGTGGTGACAGAAAAACTGTAGACTTTTCAATGTGAAATACTGTTTACTGAAAATTTTTTTGAATGTTCATGTTTAATGACAGCAAATAAGAGGGCCATGGAGCTATTTATTTTTGGTCACAGTATTTAAAACATGTCTGTGTATGCCCAACTTTAGAGTCTGTGCTGGGATACCTTACAGACACTAAAAGAGTTCATGCATTCAATAGTTTAAGAAGTTGGAAGGCTTGAATAAATATGACAAATAATATCAACTTGTAGGGCTTTGTCAGAGGTTTTTTTTTTTCCTTCCAGATTTTTATTGATAATTCAAGAAATGCAAAGGAAAGATATAAGATTATGTATTTATGGAAAGAACAAAGTAGAAGTGTGAGAAGTCCTGAAGTCCTTCATTCTCTAAAATGGGTACCTGCTATATCCCAAATTTTTAACCTCTTTTCATATCTCCAAACTGAAAAAAGTAAATCTACAGCTTTAAGACTGTAGGGCAGTAGCTCTTTTCTCCAACTCACTGGTGGCACATCCTGTTACTATGTAGGAGGCACAATCCATTAGTTGTCAGTTCCCATCTCTCTAAGGTCAGCTGCCTCAATCGTGGGAACCAGCTGACAGCTGATAGAAGTTAATTTTTTCTTCCCTGTATATTGTTAGCAAGATTTCAATTAGTGCAATTAAATGTACCTGTTTTCTTGAGGCCTTGTTGACTCTAAAATGTGCTTCTTGAAGCAAGTTCAGTGAATCACTTAGCCTAGCATTATTTTTCTTTTGTATGTCTTTTTTTTTTTTTTACGGGTATTTGATGGTATTTTTTCTGACTTGATCTCTTTTACAGTTTTCAAGAACAGCATCTATACATTTGACATTTCTATTCCTCTTTCTTACGAGGGATGTATCAGTTTCTAAATTTTTTGTTCTATTCATCCATCAGCAAGTGGATTATGATTGTATTTATCACAAATTCTTTGGACAGCTATTCAGGGATGTAGTGTAAGACCATGCTTTTTTTTTGCTAGCTTTCCGCTCTGGGTCAGAGAGAATTGTACCCATGATATGTAAAGGTGTGTGTTAGTTTTCCTTTGATCAGTCCTTTGGGAATAGACATTCCTGATTACTGAGAAGCTGTGGTGTTGTAATGCCTGAGATACTCTGAATCAGAAACGGTATGTTTAACTATTCTCCCCCCACCCTCATCTGTCAGGGATTAAATAGCCCAGGCTGTTTTTCTATTGTCTTATGTCCCTGAACATAAATATTTGCAGGAACTTGTTCTTTCTCTATATTCACTTTCCAAAGCTCACCCCAAGCAATTGCTTTCTTGTCAGCTGGCGTCCTCTGATGTTGGGATGAGAGAACACCCCAAGAGTAGGAAAGCATCCCCATCAGTTTGGGGTGGGCAGAGGAAGAGCTAGAGAAGAGCCAATACCCAGATTTTGAAGAATGAGCTCCACTGGCCATGGCAGGAAGGTGCTATGGGGCAGTACCCCTGAGGGTGCCTGGTTGCTCCCTTTGTTCCTGCTGAGAAGCTTCAATTCCACTGCAGTGACCACCACCTGTGCCCGAAAAGCAGAGGAGAAGCTGCTTGGGCTGGTTGCTATGTCAACGTGCTCTCTGCCTGCAGAAAGCCAAGCACTGGTTGGTATGGCAACCCTCCTCGGAGCACCCAAGGATGCTTGGTGAGGAACAGGCTCTTTGGAGAAGGCATTGGGGCATCGGTGGAGGTGGAAGCTCTTGTGCCAAAGGGTATGGGGGCAGGAAAGACCCATGCAATCACATATTTATTTGGAAAATTGTTTTGTAGAATTAAGTGGGTTCTTGAAGGCTAAAATAACTCCTGTTTATAACACCGTCTTTTTGTGTTTCAGTAGAAGAGGAAAACAGTAATGGTAATTTTGTACAAAAGATACCAAGACAACATGGATGTATGGAGGGTCGCACTGACATCAGTGTGATTGAGCTGCTTTAGCATTTTCTTAATGGAAGAGTATCGTAGCCACATGCTCAGGAAAATATGTGCTATGTTTTCAACCTGTCAGTATTGTAGAGGTTTTGCGTAGTGTCAGAGAAAAGCCTGAGGATCTTGGTGAGATGGACCTTTCTGTAACAGCAGGCAGGCCAAGAAGCGTTAGAAGAAAGTGCTTTGGTGGACTAGAGTGGATGTGTGTGTGTCTGTGTGCATGCTCAGGTCTCATTCACTCAGGCTGCCCAGGAACTACATCTATTGCCAGAGACATTCTGATCAGGCAGTTTTCCTGTAAAAGATTTTCAGAACAACAGACTTCGGTGACTTTCTCCATTTTCCAGCAATTAAGCAAGAAACTGTGCTGTTTAGACATTGGACAACCCAAAATGTCAGCAAGTAAAATATAATGTAAAAATATAGGTTTCAGGCATTAGGCTGCCCAGGGAAGTGGTGGAATCACTATTCCTGGAAGTGTTTAAAAGGCTTGTAAATGTGGCATGTGGGAATAAGGTTTGGTGATGAACATGGTGGTTAGTGGTTTGACTCAGTGATCTTAGCGGTCTTTTCCAGCATTAATTATTCTGTGATTCTAAATTCTTTCTTTCTTTAATAAAATTTTTCTTTAATATGAAAGTTGCTGAAGCTATTAGAAAATTTTGAATGCTGAGAAAAATGTTTAAATAGAAAATACAAATTCAACTGAATAGCATTGCTGGTAAATTCTGATTTCTTATGGTTAGCCTTTCTGAATATGTCTTTATTAAACTCATATTTAGCTATGTGAATTAATGTGTGCATTGATCTATTTGTCAGGTCTCTTCTGTGTATGGTAGGGTGACAGATTTATAGATATGTTGTCAAATCATAGGTTTCATGATTTTGGCTTTGCAACTCACTTTGGGCTTATTGGGAAGAATACAACTCAATCATCTATGGTGCAGAAATAGCTCTTTATACTACAGGAACCATAATTTTTGAAATTGTGTAGAATGTGAGGGAAGAGATTTTGAAGTTATTAAAGAGACTAAGGCATGGATTTTCAATAAATCTTTTTATCCACTGAATGAGTACTTACTTTATTAACTCATCAAAATTAAATAATCAAAAAACTGATGGTAATAATCATATTTGTCTTTTGGTCAAGAAAACAAGGATGTGAATTTACATCCAAATGCAAATTTAAATCAGGAAACTGCATTTCAGGTAGACACAAAACTATCTTCCCAAGCAGTGAAATAGTTCTTAATAGTTTTTTTCCAATGTTTTCAATATATTCTTTCATTTTGCATGAATAATTTCTTTTGCTTGGTTGCCAAATTAACAGTATTCCATCTTAGTTATTAATTGTAGTGTTTATCTAGCAATCATTTTGAAGGAACATTTTTACAGCTAATAGAAAACTTGTAACATCCCTGATACATAATATAGTAAGACAGCAAACAGTGATAGTCAGATTTAGAGTGTTATTGCTGCTATAATTATGTTAATTTTATTTTGATGAACAAACTGTATTTTAGAATTTTTCTTTCACTGTTACTGAGTGCAGGAGAGAAAAATGAGAAGTAACAAGCCCTGTAATAGAAAACAAGTAAATGTTTCCTTTACTATGACAGCATATTAGTATTTTTCATTCATTGGTCTTATAGTCAGTGCATTAGGTACTGTACATTATCTGTCTGAAGTGGCTTTTTAGGAGTGGGTTAGTTGTGTTTCCTGCATGGTATGTTCAGTCCAAACGAGACAAATA